>MU271366.1:0-60993 GCA_021432655.1 Atractiella rhizophila
ACCAGTACACACCAAAAAGGCGGACCGGCAGACAGAAGCCGAAGTTCGACTACGAGCTTTTTAACGGCAGCAACTTTAATATACGCTATTGGAGCTGGAATTACCGCGGCTGCTGGCACCAGACTTGCCCTCCAATTGATCCTCGTTAAGGGGTTTAAATTGTACTCATTCCAATTATAAGACCCATAGGGCCCTATATTGTTATTTATTGTCACTACCTCCCCGAATTGGGATTGGGTAATTTGCGCGCCTGCTGCTATCCTTAGACATGAGGGCCGTTTCTCAGGCCCTCTCTCCGAAATCGAACCCTTATTCCCCGTTACCCGTCATAACCATGGTAGGCCTCTATCCTACCATCGAAAGTTGATAGGGCAGATATTTGAATGAAGCATCGCCGGCACAAGGCCCTGCGATTCGAGAAGTTATCATGATTCACCGAGGAGACCCGAAGGCCATTGGTTTTTTATCTAATAAATACTCCCCTTCCAGAAGTCGGGGATTTTCAGCATGTATTTGCTCTAGAATTACCACAGTTATCCATGTAGTAAGGTACCATCAAATAAACTATAACTGATTTAATGAACCATTCGCAGTTTCACAGTATGAATTTGTTTATACTTAGACATGCATGGCTTAATCTTTGAGACAAGCATATGACTACTGGCAGGATCAACCAGGTAACTATCGGACGTCACACAAGAGCCCACAAAGGCGCTCAAGCGTTTCTCAGTTTCCCACATCTGCACAGGGAAGCCCATTGAGCCTGATAGCCTAGGCGTTCGGCCAGAACGGCGACCCGATCGCGCACTCGATTCGCATCCAGTCCTACACGCTCCAAGCGAAGCGCCTCAGTCCCTGCGGACTCGGGCTCGACGCCTACACGGGAGAATACCCTCCGCCAACCAATGGTCTGTCGAGCTAGGGAAGCCAGTGGCCAGCGGCAAGCAAGCAATTGGCACGCTTGTGTCCGCCCCGCTCACTCTCCTCCCACAGCTGCAAGGGAGCAAGCTCTTCTATTTCGTTCGCACACGCAACTCCGACGGTCATTCATGGAGACTATCACATTGCTGAATTAAGTTATATCCTCCTACCACCATATCCTCCTCCACTCCACCTTCTTGCATGCCATATTCTGGTTCTGCTCTGTCTTGCTCTTCCAATGCATGCTCTCTTTCCTGAGCTAGCTTTTCGGTAAGCTGAGCCATATAAAATGACTGAAATTTCTCTGTGTTAGTATATGGTAATTAGAATGTAATAAAGGAAATTTACTTTCAGCTTGCCCTTTGCTGCGGTCACTCCATAAAGTGCCAGTATTGCTCTTAACTGAGGGATTGTAGGACTGCTGCAGTCAAATGTTGGATCTGTATAGTTGAGGCCAGAGATATCAATGCCGTCAACAAGAATTTGTCCTCCTCCTGCTTGCAAGGATTTCCGTGCCTTTGAAAGTGTCATCTCTGCGTCCTTAAGCCGCTTGTATCGTTCCAGAGATTTTGTGATAACTTCTGAACGGTTATCAAGGAGAAGAGGGTTGTAAAAAGGATCAGTCGTGTCACTGTTGCAAAAGTCATTTGTGTTGAGAATCCAGAGGTCTTTTGTGGTATTATGCTGATGTTCAATGATGGCCTTTCTTTTGGTAGACAGTTGGCGCTCTTGATGAACCGCAGCTTCTCCAGTAGCTCCATACAGCATCAAATCACATGCATGTTGCACATTAATCGACACCTTGATCATATAGAGAGGCAACAGGAAGAGTCCAGCTGACATTGGAGCAAGAACTGGCATGTGGAAGTGGGAGCACATAAATTCGACCGTATGAGGATGGAAAGCATTGTCCTAGGTCCGGCGGCATCTCCATCTCGTTGTTCAAGTTTCAGTATCTCCATGACCCTTGCAATAATTGGACGTCCATTATCATCTAATGCCGTAGTTGTAACCCATGATCCAACTTGAATTGGCTCGTCCTTATTGATAATGACTGAAGAGACAAGCTGATGAGAGAATTGAGTAAAAGATGCCCCATTGCCGCTCAAGCTGGTAATAAGGTGTGCACTGGAAGGGATCTGAGCAAGCCATGTGTCCTTTGCTTTGACAGTCTGCTTTAATTGTGAAGCTACCTTGATCTCTCCAGTACGATCTCTGGGTTCCAGAGTGTCCATATCAATTGCCAAACCCAATAGAAGATGAACTTTGAGGTTTCAAAATAGTCCACGTACACCATTCCCAGCTTGAACCCACTTTCCAGTTATATTATCCTTCCAAAACCCTCCACTAAAGATATGCCGGACTCAACTATAAGCAGCAAAAGATCGGGCAATATCAAGGCTGGGGGCTTGTCGGTTTGAATGAATCGACATGCCACCAATGATTCCATTATAGAGAAGGTGTCCTTTTTTAGATGGAGAAGGTAAGAGTAGTAGTTCATTTGAGTAATGTGATCCTGTTCTCTCATGTTTCCAACGATTTGTCCATCATCGTTTCGATATTCCCGTAGAGGAATATAGGCCATGCCATCCTTGCTCACCATAAGGAAACAAAAGTGGAAAACGCAGAGGAAGGTAGTTGGCATTCTGATCACTGACTTTGTCGTCATAGCGCTGACCATCAGGACGCCTAAGTTTGACTATAATGTCTCTCATAACCCCTGCTAAGGCTCCTGATTCCCCTCCTGTGAGTAGAACCGCTGTTTCTCCTATCCCATGGCCTATTGGCATATTGTATCGCTGAGGGTCCTTGTCCTTGGGATCAATAGTCCAAAGGTGTAGTTGTAGTGTGGGAGTGTCTTGCATTCGCTCCTTCGCAATTTGATAGATATATGGCCAGGGATTCTCGCGCCAGATCATCTCTTGAAGTCTTCTTAATATATTCTCCTTTAACTTACTCCACCCAACAACTCCTAACCTCTGCTGGATCTGTTCTGATGGATCGAGAATGTAGATCTGTGTAAATTTCTCCTCACCATCAGAGTCTGGTAGCAGTGCCTCAATTCGATGACAAAGCTCTCCTTGGATCCGGAAAGAATAAACTCCATGACCTGGAATAGGAGGTCGCTTGACACCAAGGGAAGTAAAGGAAAGAGCGTTGTTATAGGAACGTATATTCTTGTGGAACTGTTTCGATTCTGGTGTTTCAGGATTAAGAAGCTGGAGTAGTTCTGGAGGAGGGTCGTCATAAGCTGGCAGGACGATCTTTCCATGGAGACGGCAATAAGAAAATTCTGGTCTTCTTTTGGAGCTATCTGATGTCCTTTCCTCTAGCCAACGAAATGCACCACAGTGTGAGCAGAAGACAGTGTTCTAGCCAGAGAGTTTCAAGGCTTCAACAGTATGCAGAGAATAGTTGAATGCAGCAAAAGGATGACGGTCTAGCCTCTCATCCAGTGGTGGAACATATCTTGCATTGTGTAGGTCATTTGTATCAAGGTCTTCATCAGATGAGTCTGCATTGCTGCCTGATGGTTCTGGGTCTGGCTGGCGATGTTGACGGCGTTGCCTCTGCGGAGCATGTGCTTGCTGCTGCTGCCGAATCTCACGGGTCAAATGTTGAGAAGGTGTGGGTTGTGTAAGCTGAAAGCGCTGAGGTAACCCTGCAGCACGCCTCTCTGAACGCTGGGGAGGATCAATGGGGCTATCTTCTCGCCTCTGCTGCTGGGCACGAATTCATGTCTCAGCACCTTTTTTTTTGCTTGGGACGGGGCATAATGAGTCTACTTGGCCATCAGAAGCATGTAAGAGGCTATATTTCACTTACATATCAGTCCTTTCCTTCCCTCATGAATGGCAAAAGCCAACTTTTGGCACACAACCTGAGATCAGAGAAAAGATCAAGCCGCGCTAAAAAAAATCACATGCAGGGCAATTCTGGCACTGCTGCTGCGGCGGAATTGCGGGGACAGTGGTGGCTATTTCCCTGCTTTCAAGGGTTCGAGTCCAGTATAAAACGCATTTTTTCAACCGCTTCAGAATAAAAATTCCTTGCAGTTTCAGAAAGAGGTGAGCATATGGGTTATGATGGTATAATTCATTTCATTCCATTGTGCATGGTGTGGGAGGTGTGAGGGCTTAAAAGTGCGTCTTATGACTCATGCCAAGAAACCCAATGCTCTTAGAAGAATAGAAGAAGGAAGGATAAGGATATGGTACTTACCTCCTTATTCTACCGTACGCGTGCGTTATGCGAGGTGCCGATTCGATTTTGAGGGAGGAATGCAAGCATGGATGGAGGACAAAAGGGGAGGATGTGGGTAAGGACGGGCTGCTCACTTTTCCGCTCTCCCTCACTGGAGTCGCTCCATCACCCGACTGGTCCATGCACTCCATATTTCTTTCTTCATCTTGCTGGATCCGACAGGTCTTACAGAGTGTTTGGAGATGGCAAGGTGCTTTAAACCTCATTTACCTCCTCACTTTGAACTTCGGCCGCGCCATCAGGTCGCGATTCTTTGATGTCTCTAGGCATCCGATGGACTCAACTAGGGCCTTTGTAGCCAATTCAAGTCTCGACGAGGGAGGAAGGAAGGAGCCAAGCGAACTCCCTGCTCTTCCGCTTTGGCAGTTTAAGGAGGAAGCCTCGTAAGAGAGGGTGTAGGGCGTTGTAGGCTTGGAGTGTGGACCGGAAGTCGCGGCTGTTGTCAGGTGTGCCATATTCTACCAATACAGTTCGGTACGGATGAAACTGTACTAAGAAAACTGTTACAAACAGTTGTCGAGCCCGCACTGATACTGAGAATACCACACTAGCCGATACATTCTTACACTAGCTCAGTTTCGGAAGCACCGTAGAACGTCGCTGACTCAGTATTACGGCTTAGAACTGTGTGCTTCGTCGTATTCACACAAGAAGAAGAGTTTTGCTACCTTCCTATGCTCATTGTCAATCTGTCAATGACGGAATTTTCTGAATCTGCCGGCAACACAAGTATCATATTCTTCTCCTGTGACATTCTTCATGAATGATTTAAAAAGGTGTGTCCCGTGTGTCCCATCCCATCTCAACTCTCACAATTTCTTTTTCATTCAAGTTGTGACATTACTCATGTCAAGTCCAGGACCAGACTCGCCACTGCGTTTGATACCTTCGGGAGGTTCGCAGCGTTTAACACTCGGCAGAAGCCCCAGTCATCTTCAAAGCTACGACCTCTCGACAAATGACATCACACCTGTCCTGCTACCACCTCGTATTCGACTCGCATTTCAGCGCAAGTCAACGTGCGGCAAATCTCCGGCAACGTCAAGGTTACAAGAGCTTCCACTACCCGAAGAGGATTACACAGAGAAGGAAGCTAATCAAGGGAGCAGCATTGTCGCTGGCCATGGCGAACAGCCTGTCGGCCCTGAGATTGGATCTTTAGTAAGTTGTTCTTCTTGTTCAATTGGATTAGGGAGGGAGTGTTAAGAGTATGCATGTGTGTGGTCAGGCTGCATGCATGGGAACCTCAAACAAAAATACACAAGTAACCGCTCTGTGTGGAGGGACCTCTGTTGAAAGTGTGGTATGTGACCAATACAATGTTTCTTCATATCATGGCTCATTGAATTGTCCGGTAGAACCTTTCAACATGCACAGCTGTTGTCTCAACGACGAGCCTCTCAACTCCGACATCAGGAAAGACTCGGAAGGTATGTTTTCTACTATCATTTGACTTCAATTGTAGGTACTGACTTGCCTAACATGCAGAGCGGCGTGGTGTCTACGACGTCGAGTACGACTTCCAAATCCACGGGCAAACGAACCAGAGAAAAATACTCCTGCAAATCTGTACTCGAAATACGACCCGAACCAGGAGCTCACGGTCCAGCTTCCGATGAAAGCGATGAGAAAAGAGAGGCTAAACGCAGCAAGAAGACCTTCACACGTGGGGAAGGCAAAGTCGATGTTTTTCAATTTTGGAGGGTATGTGTTTCATCAAGATTTCTTTGCATTCATTTCTGTGGACTTGCCAGCATGACGGGCACTCTCCGATTTATCCTAAGGGAACACAAAGCAATCCATGTGTGTTTTACTGCAAGTTGTGTGGGTGCGTGTGATGTTCATTTGCGAGGTCATGTTGATTCATTTATTTGTTGTCAGATCTGTACACAGTTTGAGTAACCAGAAGGTGTCATCACACAAGAGTACATGCGAGAAGCCAGGAAGTGTAATATGGATACCCAAGTTGCGCCGCTTCCGACCATTCCCCCCACAAGCAGCCGTGTCCAGTTGGCCTCTTACGATTTAGAGCCACTTTCGGATGGAGCAGTGACCACTTGTTCTGTAGTGGAGCATGAGTATGATCAATTTAATAATAGGGCAGGTGCAGTCTTGGGCAGTAGTCTTGAGTTTTGGAAGGTAAGCCGTTTCTGTACCGGACCCCTTGCATGATCTTCTTGCTGTAGGAGAACGGATCTCTCTATCCGATATATCAACTCATGGCTCGGATTTACCTTGCGAGCCCAAGCTCAAATGCAGCAGTTGAGCATCTGTTTTCATGGGAAAAATGGATTGCCTCAGATGTGCATGCCTCCATGGAGGATTGTTTCGCGGTCGGACTAAGAAAGCCCTGCGAGGTTCAACATCCAGAAATGTAAGCTGACTTCGCGTTATGGTGGACAATAGACGGAATCGATTTCAGCTCACTAATGTATGAAACTTACATGCATACCAAACACCTGCCAATACTGCCCCATGCCCAGCTCCCATTCCCTTCGAATCAACATCTCCTTTGCCATCCACGTCTTCTCAACCCTATACCGCTCCAACTGTCCCATAGAACAACCCTTCTACGTCTCGCATTCCGATGTCGTGAAACCAGTTCTATCGGAGTCAACTCCAGTTCTTCCTGCAACAACGAGAAATGGATGACCGGCGCCATAGGGACAGTGCGACTAGGCAAAGACCAGCACTCGAAATTGACAGTGCGATTGTGAAAGCCGAAAGGAGACGGTGGAGGGGAGGATGAGCTGGATGTAACGTTTTCAGGAGGAGAGGTATTTTGAATGGCTACTTTGTACTAGAAGTTCACGTTAAGGATACACAAAGAATACAATTTGATTTCACTTGTTTCATAGCTAAATAATTGACACAAATGCATACAGTATTCTGAAGTTGTTATCAACAACAATGACACCACGTTGACAGACATACACCTTGAAGACTTTCAATCATTTTTTGAAATCCATCACCTTCTGGGGTACTTCCGTGACGTCTGGGGTACTTCCGTGACGTCTGGGGTACTTCCGTGACGTCTGGGGTACTTCCGTGACGTCTGGGGTACTTCCGTGTCTTCTAGGCAGGTCGAAAAAAGGGGACAGGATCGCTGATGTCCTCATCCTCCGTACTGATTGATGGTGAGTGTTGTAACAGGATGCATCGTCGTCCATTTGGAGGGAGAACGGCGGGGGAGGCGAGGGGATGCTAGGTGTTATAAGTGCAATGCAATGCAAAAGTCCTCATAAAGCAACGACATACACCGAGAATCCTCTTAAGGATGTGGAATCAAGTGTCGTAGATTCGTCGCTTTTCGCTAGAACACGTTTCCTGTAAAACGTCAGTTAGTACCGCACACCAGACGGAAGAGTAAAAATCGCACATAATCAGAGATGGTATAGGGGTCGTCCTCTCTTCTGTCCTGTAGATAGACAGCATCCGCCGCACGTTCATCATCAGAGTCCTCGCAATTCTATTCCGCGCAATATTAGTGATCAATGTCTTATGATCAGGTAGTCCAACCTCAGTATTGTTAATACTGACATCCGCGTCCTGCTCCGTTACACTCGGGGGATCCATGCTCGATATTGTCGCAGTTCAAGGTATATCCTAAAGGAGGTAAGTGAGTAAAATTATGCAGACATTGGCTGAAAGGAGGACCAACCACATTTCTCATTAAACCAATACGCATCAGCCGATTTACAAGAAAAGGATAAAGTGGAGGCAAAAGCTTACACATATTATTGATGTAAGATACTCAGAGTAAAATGTGACCTCGTTGATAAAGACTAGACTAGTGGATTCCAGAGAAGTCGAGCCGTACCGGTGGAATGCAAGATCCAAGGATAGGGAGAGGGAGTGGGCGGGACGGAAGGCGAGACGCAGGAGGCACACAAAGGTTCGGGGACTGTCTGGAACCAATGCCTGAGTGGTGTCATGCGTAAAGGCCGAAGCCAGTTCAGCAATAGGAATCGACATCGTTCGAATGTGATGTCTTCTTCTGCTCATGTTAGCATTTTGGCTCTCCAGCTCCTCCGCTCTCCTCTGGCTTCTGAAAAACAACACCTCATAATATTGTCTGGCATTGTCTTCCCATAACTCGAAGTTGGCACAACGAAAACGCACACAAAATTGCAGTCTTTCTCCCACCACTTCCCACCGGCTTTCACAGTTGCATCTACATCTCCTTCAATCCGATCTCAAACTCGAAACTCCTCAAACGATCGGCACCTAATCGTTCTTAGAAACGCGGCCAATACTTCCGAATAGCTCTTCTAGCTATCCACCGTCCATCTGATCAGCACACTTTTCCGCAAGGCGAGGTTTTGTACGCGAGCAGCCCCTCAAGATTCAGTGGAGCGTCATGAAAGGCGGTGGGAGAGCAGAGAGCTGAGCTCGATGGTGTCGACATATATTTCGGAATTGAGCGCTTTTGAAGAGAGAACGGAGTGAAGTTGACGGGATGTGGCCGAATTAGCCATCCCTCGTCCACTTCGTCATCGGTTGACCAATCGTTTTCTTCCTCCATGCTGGCTGTGAAGGATGGTCGATCCCTACTTCTTTCTTCTGTTCTTCGGTGACAGCTGTCCGACCTATAACTGTTGGCTCGTCAGAATACCGAAAATTTTGATTCTTGAGGATTGGGTTTAAAGTGTACTTGATGGCACATCGAAGACCGATCTGAGAGTTTCGAGCACAAGAAAATAGCTCGATGAGGACGCAAGCTTGGAGGGAGGAGGGGGGGTGTAGATGCGTGCTGCTGCCTCGCTAGGAGGAGATCCTGATTGGTAAGCTGTATCAGACGGTGAGTCAGGGAATTAAAAAGATACCTCATCCTTTGTTTCGAGTATGGTTAATCGAGCCAGGGTATGAAGATTAGCTTTCGCCTTCCCCTTTATTTATAACTTTATATCCGAACAAGGTTCTCGGAATTTAAGAGCAAAAAACTCCATTCAGAAAGGAAGGTGTGGCCTTGGCGTGGCTTGTAGAATTCATTTTATTCGCCAAGAGCGTACTTCGGCAAGGTTGACTGACTTCCATCCTGCTCATGCACAGTTCCATCACTCGTTATGGTACGTCGTTCTGACTTTGTGCTATGCTATTCGTTGAGCAGTTATATCCCTTGGTTCTGTGACCCTATGTGCCTTCACTCCATATAGACAGGGTCGGAGATGTGAAGGCAGGCAGAGGACCTGTTCCTTTCAAAACCTCGCCGGGCACCTAACAACCATCATGGCTGCATGTTCCTCCCCGCCGTGTCGTCTCCCTTTGTCCCTGCTCGTCGCTCCCCCCTACCGTTGTCCTTTTCGCTCCCTGTCCTCATTTGCTCACCCCATTGTCCTCCCCTTCACTTCCTCCCCTTCACTTCATCATCATGAGTCCTCTCGGTAGATAACCTTAAAAAGCGGAGGGAAACGTTAAACAGTTCACTTAGTTGAGATAGTCATTCGGAACTTTCTCCAGTCTGGGTTATGATCCACTTGCCCGATGCGCCTCCTCATCCAGTTGACGATCGCCAGTAGGAGCGATCTCCATTGTAGCGACGTCAGCGTCGACTTTTTGTGACCGTCGTTCATCTCGTCCAGGTGCCTCGTGAGTCACGTTCACACACGTTCAGTCCGTGCTTGAGCTGCTTCAAAAGCCTTCCTTCAAACATTGGATCGATCCCATGAAAGTGGTCCCTTTCCTTGTGCATGCACGCGATAAAGCAAGAGTAAGGGTGGCTAAAGGTTTTGGTTCCACTGTATTGACTCTTTCTCTGTGATTGTGAGCTTTACAGCATTCTTCGATTTTATGGAATCATGACGACGTGCATTCAGAGCGTTTGAATATTTGGATCATCTTCAATATCAACCAAGTTTTCTCGGAAAGCGACATCAAACATGACGGCAAAATCTCAACGGTATGGTCCAAAGCGGACTGATTCACTGCGATCTCCGAGTCCCAGAGCATCTGCCTTGTGGCCGTCTGCTGAAGGAGTGCATGTGAAACTGGGTTTGAGCACTTCTATTTTGCGTGGAACGGTACTGAAAGGAGATGTAGGCGAGAACTGGACCTTGCTCAGGTGGGAGGACTTGCAAGCGTTTCTTCTTAATCCCACGAACACGAATTCGCTTCCTCATGACGATATCGTCAGAAGAACGGCCGATTTCCTCAGAGGTTCGTCTTTTCTTCTCCTGAACGTCATCTCATGTCGTGAGCAGAAGAAGCGAACAAGACCAAAGGTACTCCTACCAAAGTGAACCAACCTGGACTTAGAAAGTAGAGAAAGTAGGTTGTTAATCTACCCTGAGACTGGATGGAGGAGGCGGGGGTTTGAAGAAGGGCTTTCAGAAGAAAAAAACGTGATCCCATACTAAGGCTGTACAAGAGTCGAATGTCTCCAATGCTTCATATTAGTTTGTCCCAGTAGTGAGTAGCGTTTCTTGAAATCACAAAGAAGTTTAGCACTTAGAAAGAACGGGAAACAGGATGCCCCGCTGAGCAGTCTTCAGACTTTTATTGCTACCCTTTGTTCACTGTCCTGCAACGAGTATCACAGATATTTTTTAGCAATCACCACTGCTTGATGATAGGATCTTTTCAACATTTGAAGCCCCGTCCCCGAAAGCCCTCCTGAAAAGCTTTCATCAGAACCACCCATCACTCATAGGTTCGTCGAGGCTGGGATAACGCGACTAAGTGAGGTGGCAAGGCGTCGCTAGCGGCGGTGAGCTCGAAATGCGGGTTCTAAAACATATTTTGCGTAGTATAAGATATGGTAGCATAACGAAATGAGAGGAAACGAAGTAAGCGCACTTAAAACACCCAAAGAGTTCACGCACACTCATGGGAAGCGATCAATCTGTACTAGATGCATTGGCTCGTGAGCGGAGAAAGCGGGTGCAATCGGGTCAAAATCAATGCCTTTGAACATTTAAACTTTGACCTGGGGATTCCTAGATTGTAACGCTGGCGAAGCAATCCCACTCCAGCCACTGGTCACAGACTGATCCTATCTTGCGCACAATCCATGGGACAATAGTTGGTGAAGTTATACATCTTACTGATGAATGGGTACATGTATTTCAGCAAAAAAGAATGCTTGTGGCTTGAAACCCGGCATTCAGGTTGGCGGGGGGATGACGTATAAAAGCAGAAAAGGCAGTTTTTGAATGTTCTCGGCTGGGCGATTTTTGAAACATGATTGACATCCAAACGTCCTCTTTTGACTGTACTTTCGAACAACATTGCGAGAGCAGTACTTTACTTCTAATGCTCATATCTCTTCAAATGAATCTATTGGTTAGGTTAGTAATGTGGTTGGAGACGTAAGCTTTTCGGTTCATTGTTGCTCGTATAAGACAAGCCCGTCCCTTGTGAGGTAGACCTGGAACAAATCTCAAATCCTCATTTTTACCCGTAGAGCCAGGACTTTCAAGCCCAGATGTGTGCAGATTTTGGAGAAAGGTCCGACATTACTGACAGAATCGTGCGCCTCCTCCTTTCGCCACTTGCGCACTTGCGCGTTTGGTCTCCTTCGAGCACTTTCTGGAACTGTGGCCAATCTTTTGCCACAGGGATCTCTCTGTTATAAAAGCTTGTAAACCTGCAAGTGCGAGACTTATACTCATTGTTATCTCGCACTTCGCAGGTAATGTAGTTTCCTTACATACTAAATGTAACACATACTCATTGTTATCTCGCACTTCGCAGTGCTCGTACATTTGTCCATTACCAAGTCCAACATTAAAGGTCCCGGTCAAGAAAAGTCAAAGTCCCGGAATGGCAGTTGCTTGGGAGGAGGTGGGTGCTGCTGTCCCTACCTACTACGTTGCTCTCGCTTGTAATTACTACAACCCCAATCTCCGAAGCATCCTCGACTACTGCCGCTCATGTTTTGACCTGCACTCCAAACTCCAAACACCAACTCCCAACTCTCTGGAATTTAATGGGCAAGCGTCCTTGCCTGTCTCTTGATATTGGAATGACTCCGGATTTGGGAATCCTTCAAACCCTTAATCTATCCCAACCCGTTCTTGCCATTCTTGTATGTTCACCTATGAGTAGCATGGGTCTACCCAGTAGACCATGATGAGTATGAGGTGGGGGCTCAAGACCCAGTGGATTTCCCCCATGTTTACCGGTGAACAAAAATGCCAAGCTTGAAGCCAACTTGTTGTTATTGTAGAATGTAATGATTATTATTTCGCTTTCTGGAGGCTTTATATACTTGTGAAAACATTGTTCTAGAAACTTCAAGAAAGTAAGATAGTAGAAAACAGAAAAAATTGAGTACTGGACAGAATTGGCGGCAGAAGAGGAACATTCACGACGGATATAATTAAATTCCCGGCCGCGGAGGTAAGGTTTGGGGGCGGAAATTCCGCCAACAACGACAATAGACAATATGTGAAATGCTCATACCCCGTTTCTGCCATCAACTCAGCTCAACCGGCTTAGCCACCAGTGCTTCCTTTGAAAACCGCCGTTCACCTCCATTGCTCTCTGCTCCCAATTCTCAACTCTCAAATCTCAACGGCAAGGGTGTGCTGTCGGAGCAGTTTACATTTGGGGACTGTGCTAGGTTTGTTTGGTGCACTTAACAGGTCCAGGTCAAAGCCAGACTTGCTGAGTGGGTGATAAGCGAGCAACTTGGCAGGGACAATGAAGTGCTTTACCAACCAGCTGAACAGTCAGTCGCCTTCGGCCCATTCGATCCCGAAGCTTTTGGCAAATAGAACTTCCAGAATGTTCATGAAGAAAGTATTACTAACATTTTACACATCTCCAATACAAAGATCGCCTGACACGTCTCCACATCCCTGAACCTCAGGTGAAAGGGTTCCTCTGTCGTGCGCCTTCTGCTTGAAGCGTACACGCTTCAGCACAGCACCTTCCCAGTCTTCTTTGCGAGCGACGACAACTTCAACTTGCATTGCACTCCCGATATCCGAATATTGAAGGATTCAAATGATGTGGTAGAAGTAGGAGGAAATGGACCAATCTAACGTTACAGTAGATGAGAGGTGTTGTTCTCCTTTGCTTGCATAGAGTGGTATGAACAGCTGCTCAGACACATAATCCAAACCCTCTCTGATGCTTTTCCCATAGTCTTGTTCAGAATGATGATTGTAGCGAAGGTAAGGTGGGTTGTCCTGGCTCTGACAAATGATCGTTAACCGACATGACGGTGGGAGGGAGGTATGTCCATCAGGAAAATGTCCACTCCCCACTGGGGGGTTCTAGAACCTCTGGAAAGGATAGAGTCATGGAGGGAAAGTTCAGCTCCTCAAATCGACGCCTCTCTCCAGAGTGGTCTAGTCTAACCCTTCCTCTCCCTCCAGTCCTCCCCTCCCTCTGGCACGCTCTGAAGCCTCCAGAGGTAATAAGACCCTCTCCCATCCTCCAAGTGCCTCCACCGGCCTCCCAGTTCCTCCGATGCCGCGTATTAAATACAGGGAATCCCTTTTCCGCTTTAGCTTGTGCTCCATAGAATAATGAAGCAATGAATGTAATTGAAAGAAGAGTAGTTTATACAACTTTGCTGCACAAGAAGCAGTAAAGACTAATGCGTCAAGCTGAAATGAGCACACTAACAATAAAGAGGAGTGGGAAATCAACGTACTTATAGAGTTATCCGCCTAATAACCTATAAATGTGCAAAGGAACCTAAAGGAAGTGAGGATGAGGTGCGGGTTGAGACAGACGGCGTACCAAGTGCAGCTAAAGCTACCATGATGATCTGTGCAAAGAATCTAAAGCACTCAGGTTATGGAATGACAGTAAGCAACGCTTGATGGACTAACATGAAAAATGGACGTTGAACTTTTAAATCGGGGATGGGGCTGGATTGAACGTATTAACGCTGGGAAGTAAGAAGTGGAGAAAGGGACGCACAATTAGTAGTCAGAGTCCGCGTCCTCGGACGACGTGGTACCCCCGACTTCGAGCAGTCCTCCATGCTCCATCGCATATGTGTAAGCCTCCGTCCTGATAGTGTCGTAATCCTGATGCCGCTCTAGTGACTCAAGGAATTTGGTGTACTTTGGTCTCTGTCTTCGAGTGAACGGCGCTTGTGATGGATGAATTTGAACACCAGTACTCCAGTCTTTCAGTCCAACGTAGATCTGCAGGCATAGTGTATGCATAAGCATGGGCGATCGAATATCGAGGAGGACATACCGCCGTGAAGGTTAACGCAATAATCGGGGCGGGAATCGCATGTTCGTGATGCCCAAACGGATCTTCAACATCTTCTTCATCCACCTTTCTCCGACAACGGTCTTCCAAGGCATTGGGATGATAGAAATAATCGGCAATGATAGATTTTGCAGCGGGATGTTGGAACTTTCCTTTTTTTTGCCGCCGCCCTGTGACATAGCAGAAAGTCCAATTAGGTTTTTCCTAGCAAAGAGAACCTGAAACTCAACCGGATCAATCCGTGCAAATAAAAAATATCGATCCTGTAGCCAGAAATCGACATTCTTCTTGATTTAGGGATCAGTGGACCCCAAGTTGTACGCGGTTTTCACCTGACTTCGAACATAGCTCACATAATTACCTCGGGCCTTTGTCAGATTGTCCTCAATCTAACCATGCCATTATTGTGATAACGCAATAGAATGAATGAGGAACTCACCATGTCCCTGTACAATTGACGGATTCGAGACATGCAGCGATGCTTCGTCCATCCGTCAATCTATAGGATGGTGTCTGTGGGGGTTGGAAAGCGCATGGTGGTGAAGAGATAGCACTTGATAGCCAAGAGAAACTCGCCGTGGGTGGAGTTCGGATGCGTGATTTCGTGCTCATATATTTCGTTAGCGAGGAAATCGGCGAAGACTTTCAACCCGATTCAACCCTTTCTGTCCATATTCGACTCTTCCTCCACAGACACACCTTGGTCGTCGTTAACATCCTGAATTCGTGCATCCTCTGGATTTTCCTACCCAACCCTTTGAATCAGTATTGCAGACAGAGAAGCTGTCGAAACCACAATGCTCAGCACCTCATTTCGTCAGTGCTCTCCAGTTCTTCTAGTACTTGGTCGTGGAGGGGCAGTGGCACGAGGGGCGGCAGCGGAGGACTGTGGTCCTCTGGATTGTTGACAAGACAGAACTGCCTATAGTATTCAGGGTCAAATCCGGTAACAGCGAAAACAGTGAAACAACACACAGTGTTGGATCTTGTTCCGGTGGGAGGTGTCGAGTAGTATGATGAAACCCAAACTATCAAGACGTTAGTCAATCCAGAACTTCAGCGGAGCACAGGAACACATACCTGCCTGGTAGGAGAAGACATGGCATCTCCAATAGTGCCTGAAGGTTCGTGTCCCAGCAAAGGTACCGAAGAGGTTCAAGTACATACGGAGAGCTCTATGGCTGTCACCAGTGGGAAGAGAGGGTGAGTCCTGGTGACAAACAGTAAGTGAGGTGGCTATCATGACAAAGGAAAGCAAGGGTACTTCAAAAGAGAAGAACCCTCTGCGGTGTGCATAGAAGTCTGGGAGCTGAACCATCACTAAATAACAACAACCTGAGCAACCTTCACCCGCTCACATTGAAGAGTAGAGAGAGAATTACGCAGTACTCATCATTATTTGCACTCAAACTTCCTTCCCGACTATACATTTCTTCCATTAAGTTGTTTTCGCCTATTCCTCTCTCTTGCACCTCACTGCGGACAGGATTGTAATCTCAAAGGTCACTAGGATATCCCGAAGGCTGCTGACGAGTCGAACGGGGCAATGGTGGCGGCTGGAGATGGTTGACAGCGGGATGCGTGTAGTTGAAGGACTAGGGATAGGATAATGAGACATTTGAAAGACTGATGAATGTACAGATTTATGGCATAAAGGGTCATGATAGTCGTTTCGCTGTAATATGCTTGTATGAACTTGGTGGTTTCTTTGCTGGCATCAAGGCAGCGAATCATCACTCCTCATCAACCTTCTCTTCATTTTGAAAGCAACCAAAACGCATCCAGGCAGCGTGGAAAAATGGAAGGGGCGAAGGAAGGAACTGTGAAGGGATTATCTAGCATGATTGTGACAAGATTTTTAGGGAAGGGGCTGGGTGGAGCGATTGGGGACGGAGATATGAAGGGAAGTTTCTCTCGTCTATTCAAAGTGACGCTATTGTAAGAAGTGCTACATACTAGTATGTCATACTCCAGGGTAGTTCAGCTAATGAATGAACAATGGACTCGTTTCTTGAAATTTCACAATTTGAAGCAAAGAGAACTGTTATTCTTTTCGTACCCGAATAGATATTTGTTACATCTCAAAACACGGTTGAAAACATATGAACATCAATGGTCACATCCAAAAAGAACTTGTTGAAGTAGTCGAGTGCATCACAATGACGTAGACCTACTGGAGTCTCCCTTTCAAAACGGGGGATCAGCAAACATGTCGGATGATGCTACTTGCACGAATGACGGAAGTCACCAACTGCCCATCAGCCTTCATTTTCTTTCGAAGTTTGAATAGCCCGGTTAAGGAATGTGCCACATTCCCTCGATCATCGCCCTCCTTTCAAACCATTCCACGAAGGCAAGGTCTTGAGTCTTCCCCTTCCAGTCAATCTTGAACAACTTTACTCGATGTACCTCCATGCCGTCGTACCCTTTGCTAGCATCAGCGCCATGGAACGTGACCAAAGCAGTGTCATAGCGAGGGTAGAGATCCGTAGAATCGTCTCGATAAGATTCGTCATCTTTGGGTCTCCAATTCAGATTGGCTCACAAAACCTCCTTCAGGTGTGGGACAGATCGATCCGGTCGGGGAGGAGGGAGATGTGGGAGTGGGAAAAGGCAGGTCAGTGAACGGGAAATGGTAATATCTTCAGTATCAACATAAAATGGAGCAAGCTGTACTGAGTCGAACGGTCGATTGTGGGGAGTTTCGGGAAAAGCTTGAGTGAAGAGATATTTTGCAAGCTGAAACAGAAGTTGGATAAGGTCTTGCCTGTTGTTCAGTTCATTCAGAAAATAGCTGTCATGAGCCGCTATGACGGTGTGAAATGAGCAACAGGAAGCATTTCAGATAGAGATACAATGCTAACATTTTGAAGGAAGGAGTGTACGAACCCCTCTTACAAAAGCATCGTGAATTGATGACCGTGTCTTGACCTCTTTCTTCCCCCGCTTCCTTGCACTCCTTTCAGATAGGCTGGGATGGTCATGAGAAGATAACCAGAGCGAATGAGAATTCATTCGATAAGCTCAATCGGACATGGCACAAATTTGACGCTCGACATCTTGACGGTTGGTCCTTCTGTAAGGGATTTTGACGAAAACAATATGGAGATGCTCCGACAAGTCGGTAGATAAACCGACAAGATTGCCTAGTGAGCAGATAAAGTCTGGCCAATGTTCTCGTGCGTGTTTGAGGGGTAGCTTGTAACCGAGAAATTTCCCTTTGTCACTTCCTCTCACGGTATCAAACACCTTTCGAAATCGATAGTAACTGTCAAGGTTCTCTCTTAATTCTTGCAGAGACTGTTCATCATGTCGCCTGAACTGAATAAGTAGACCAATGTTGGCCTCAAGTCGATGCATGTTTAAAATGTCATCAGGAAGTCCTAGATTATACAGGATGGCCATGAATATCTGCGGGTAAAAGCCAAACCAGTGAATATTCGTGAGCACTAGGAAGTTGGAAGTCACAAACCTTTCTCAGCTGATGTGCATCCGAGCCTGTCCACCGATTGAAGTCCAGACCATTGCCAAAGTAATGACATCCTGAGAAAGGAGGAACAAGCTTCAACCTTTCCAAATTGTAAAGGTTAATAATTGTAAACATGTTTTGCTGAATAAATAGACAAACCGTCTTTCCATTTCGTCTTGACCTTCTTCGATCCCCGATTTCGAGCGTCCACAGCTGAGATGAAATCCAATGTCTACTTTACAACATGGTCAAGGTACGGTTTGTCGTTCCGGTGCAATCGGTCCAGAGTAAGCATGCAATGTGGATCACCCAGAATCTCCAATCCAGAAGGAAGTTCTATATTTCACACTCATGAATTCAATTCAAGAGAACAAGAAGAACGTACGAAACCTGGAAGCAAACCTGATTTTGCAAGATGCGTTTTGCTTAGAGTTGTTCTTAGCATGTTCGAATGCCGTCCGGTATGAAATGGGCCAATGCCAGGAAGCTCCAGCGAGTTGTGGTCCCGAAAGCAGACAGCACAATGACCGTAAATAATCCCGGCAAGGAGAATCTGATCAAGATAATCCGCCATCCATGAGGGAAGACCCAAGACGACCTTTCTTGTCAATCCATCAGGTCCAAGCATCAATCTTCCCGTCACTGAATCTTGCAGAAGCCTCCAGAAAAGAAACCTCATGCATTCGTGAAAAACCTCACGCAAAAATTGCTGATAAAGAGGAGTCTTCTTTTCAGAAGAAGGAGCTAGCAAACGGGTATGAAGAGCGTAGTACTGCAAGCAAAATCACTTACCTTTGGGAATTGGTATCAAACCAACAAGCTGGTTTACACCCCGTGATGTTTCCATGCGCAACTCCGTTGAATGGTTGAGAAGACGCAGCCCTGGAGGCCACATTGCCAATTACCCTTTTGCACACTGACAACTGTCTTGTCCGACGAGAAGCACAACACAATAATAGTCAGTCTAGCAGCAATTTGAGCCTAGATTGAGGTTCAGCACTTGATCATCATTTCAGGTCAAGCGGCAGACTTACTCGTTTTTCCCACCACCATGTTCCAGTGAACGGTTCTGAAAAATCCGGTTCCCATTATGATCCAGCTCAATTACTGGGGCATGGGCCATATCATTCACGAATGTGGGGTTTCCGTACAAAGCTTGAACAATGTCGATAACATCACGGAAGTGAAAGTCCAAGTCTTTCTTCCATGATGGAGGGACCTTTGGGACAGTGGGAAGCTTCTCGATTGAGATGGATGTTTTATGCCATGGGATAGGAGGAGCTGCAGTTGACGAAATTTTTGGATAGATTTGCTCTCTGTTGACGAAAGGAGATACGAAATTGGGGACAAGTTCGAATATTTGAAGAAGCCATTTGATATTCTCTTTACTAAGCCCAATTTCATGAACAAAGTAACTTAGCTCGAACCTCTAGCTGGTTTGCAAATGGTGTATAGGGATTGGAGAACCATAATTTGTCTTGGACCTCTTTAGATTGAAGGAGGTGAGAGGGAGTTACATATGTTGCACCTAAAATGCTATCATAAGTTGTCAAAGTAACACCAAGTATGCACAGGACAAACCGGCTTCTGGAAAAGATATTCGCCGTGCCAAGCTTGGGTCACAGGAGGTACTGTAGCAGCTTGATCTACTACCCCCTTTGCTTGGTGAACCTCAAATAACTGTGGTGGAATCAACAGAAGAGAGTCTGATGCAACAGACATACAATCATAACCAAAACCCATCAGTCGAACCGATTCAGGCTCACCTTGTATATCCACAATACCTTCTAAGCCAGTAGCCATGTCCTCCTGTATTCTGGCCACCCTATCCTCCCTCTGTTCTAACCGACGGATTGTTTCAGCTGCATGTTCAGCCTTATAATGACGGAGGAGGCCAGCTTCTGTTCGAATAGGTTTGTGATGACATCCACGGAATTTGCATAGATATTGTGGGCTTTTTTGTTGCATATCTGCTGTCCTTCTGTAATTTGGAGTTGCAGTGGGGTATTTGAGCTGATGCTGTCCAAAGGAGGCGACGCATCAAGCAAAAACAACATCTGCTGATCATGATGTCATGTTCAAGCAACATCTAACAACACTTCGGAAGGAGGAGGTGTCTGCCTTAGAAAAGAGTGGGAGGAAGGAGACTTGGAGGGTATTAGTTTGCATATTATCACAACCACAATTCGGTGTTCTCAGCAGCTGAGTGGGATTGTAGAGTCCGGGAAAAGGTGAAGGAAGTGAACTGTGATGGCTTCATTGTTGTTGAGTCAAGTTCTAGTCTATTTTCTCACTTCTCAATCTAGTGCTAGTAAATATCTGCTGAGCTGATGCCATCTCTTGAGATTACTTGAAATCAATGCATTTCAAAGCACCCGACATCGAAGAAAGCGAGTACATAATGCACTCATTCACCGGAGGACACTGAAGGCTTTGAGCCAGCAAATAGAGCCACTGGAGTTCCTGCCACATGGCAGAGAACTCTAGCAGTCCTCTATCCTCCAGAGTGATCTGGTGCCTCCCACGGTTATCGCTCCTCCGGAGGTAAGCTCTCCTTCTTGGTGGAGGCGCCATTTTGCTGATGTGGTGCTGGGAGCATTGTGGCGACTCCAACCCTGATGCGCCATTCTAGTCCCTTCAAGAGGAACTTGGTGAACAATCGAGGGCTCAGGAGGCCGGTCGTGGGTGGAAGAGCCAGTGGTAGAGGAGGTGACAGGATGCAGAGGCTCATGGCTGGACATGGAGGAGAGAGGGTTGGGGATTGAGGGGTTCTAGGCTCGCAATTTCTTTGCATGTGTGCCTGACGGAAGATGCTGATTTGTCTCCATCTTTGACCTTCCATCAGGCTCGAAAGTGATACACTCGTAAATGTCTTTTTTTGGTTTATCTGTTCCTTTTCATTCTTGCCTTCGTTCCTCGAACCACATAATCACTCTTCATCTCATCCTGACGTACAAATCTTCAGCTATCCAAGAATCAACTCAGCGACATCTGAGTCAAGGACGCATCGAAAAGTCCAAGATTTCTTGTCTCAATTTCCCTCCTCCGCTTCCCTATGTATATTGTTTTTGTTTTGGTCCATATTACTGCTTGCCAGATCCTCAGACCCAAACCCTCAAGCCTCAGAAGAAAGGACATTGTCGTATATCCTATTTCTCGTCGCCTCTTGTCTCCTTTCCATGTTTTCGGGTTGGTAGCCTTCGCCCTCAGGCCCCCCAACCCACTCGTAATCATGCCCCTTGAACCCACGCTAGTGACTCATGTGAGTGAGAACAAACATTTTGTTACTTGTTCAAATAAGCTTTTCTTTACATGCTTTTCAAGACGCCAAACCGCGTGTCCTAATGGTATGCTCGCCTTGTCTCTGTGGTAGCTGTAGATTGAGATATAAGGGTTCAAAGTAATGTTAGGGTCAAACTTAGGGTTCGGGTTAGCAAGGAACCCCTCTTTTTTGCTCCACTATCTTGATGTGAATGAACGGCCTGCCTGAAAAATCATTGGGCTCAAGCAAGGGGTGGCCAGAACTGCAATATCCTGACAAGCCTCCCTTGAGGGGCTTTCATGTGTACAACCCCTAAGCTCCAGGGTATGGTTAGGGAGTGTTGCTGAGGTGACCGACCACAACTCGACGACGACTTCATTACGTCAGGAACAGCATCAGGGAGAACGGTCATCTCACTTTCCTTGAGGCCAGGTGATCAACTTACCACAACATTTTGTTTGGTACGTCGTCCTTTTCTCATACAAAAAGGAAGTGCCCATGACTCATCAGCGTCTGCACAGTGGTATGCCCGAGGTATGGCAGCGGTACACTCAAAAAATATTCTTTGAAAGAGTTTGGCTTGGTGTGACCCCCTAAATGACCCCCTACGGTGGCTTGTCAGCCTGTCAGCAAGGTTCTGGCCGCCCCTTGGCTCAAGTGATATGAATTAAAAGTGTGATATTGCAATGAATTTGAGATAAAAACAAAGGCATCACAGACAGGAGGTTCATGGAGGAAGCTGGAGGAAGCTGCACTTCCTGGAGGAATGACAGCCGGAGCACATGTCTCCTCGAGGAGGGGACAACCGGAGCGCATGCCTCCTGGAGGAACTTGGAGGTTACTATTGCAGCTCCTTGAGCCTCCGAGGGTCGAAAAGAGAAACACTTACCTCCAAGGGAGAGTGTTTCTCTCCCTGATTACCCGCCACCTGAAGGAGACGCTCATAAGGCGACGCTCATAAGGCGACCCATGGCCAATCCTCCTCTCTTTCCACACGTCCTAGAAATCATGAAAGCGATTTGGTGCGAGAGAATCTCTCCCCATCAACAAGTCGAATGTGAAATGGAATCCAATATATCTGTGCATTTTTCACCACCAGATGGAGAGATAAGGTTTAGGATGATATATAAGCCAATGACGGGCGATGGAGGAGACTGGATGGAGGTAGATGAAGAGGATGGGAGACTCCGAGGAAAGGTGCATTTCCGTTCTGTTCGAGGTTGCGAGTTTAACCCTATCACTGTGCCAGAACGATGTTCTTCAAGGGCCTGCAAGCGTGACATTTACAAACATCGGCTTTACGTAAGTCTTGCCTCCTTGCCTTCTTAATCCTCTCATTCATATTTTTTCAGTGCCGTCGTCCTCAAAGCTAGGCCGCATGTAACCCAGTCGTCCACCGAAGACTCCGAACATGACTCTGAATACACCGAAGAGCCTGGAGAGGATGGAGGGGCAGATGTAGATGGTGAAGCAGAGACAGTGGGCAAGGAACAAAGACAGATGCCTTACCACCCGTTCAAGTCGCGGAAGCCTGATTTAGCATCGGACCAGAAGTTCAATGTTCCCCAGCCAGCCACTGTGAACTTTGCAAACACTGCCTCTACATTTGTCTTGTCTCCTGCACCCTTCATTTGTCCCATTGATCTATTGCAGTGCTCTCATCTCCTCCACAACATGCATAGGAACTGAATCCTCCTCAGTAGCCGCCAAAAGAAAGGCGATGGAGGAACAGGACGGGTCGAAGAGCGAATCGAACAAGCGATATCGTCAGTGATGATGCTTTTATTCCTCATTTCGAACTATCTCTTGAGATTTTCCAGGCTCAGTGCCAGTTTGTTATGAGGCAATGCGAGCATCCAACAATTCCACTTTCAGGTGAACCACGTGATGGTGGAGAAAAAACCAGTGCGGCTCCCTGATGGTCAAAGCTATGTGCAGTCAAAACATGAATGGCGTTGAAGCGACGAACTTAAACATATTCGGATATGGGCTTGATGACTTGATGGCGTGCATGCTAGTTAAGGTTGGTGACAGAATCGTGCGCCTCCTCCTTTCGCCCCTTGCGCACTTGCGCGTTTAGTTTCCTTCGAGCACTTTCTGGAACTGTGGCCAACCTTTTGCCACAGGGATCTCTCTGTTATAAAAGCTTGTAAACCTGCAAGTGCGAGACTTATACTCATTGTTATCTCGCACTTTGCAGGTAATGTAGTTCCCTTACATACTGAATGCAACTTATACTCATTTTATCTCGCACTTCGCAGCGCTAATACATTTGTCAGTTGGAATCCTAGAATGTCATGAAGTGTTCGGATTTCTCGAATTGAAAACGTCGTTGATTGTAATTTCTCTGGTGCTCCAACGAACAATTCTCGCACCCCCGTGGAAGAAGACGATACGGCATAATGAGACGTGGTGTTGAAACTGTGCAGCATCGAACAGATAGTGAGAACTTGGCCCAACTCCACAATTCTCGTACTCCATGTCGAAAGGATCATCGTTCCAAACTTGGCATCTGCCACCTCTGTCACTGAATTTCCTCCTGAAATTGGCAGGCTCCTTCGTAACACCTTCAGCATCACTTTGCCAGCGCGGCCGGCCGTTGAAGGAAATTGGCTGGGGAGCGCAAATTTCGAAAGTGTATGTGCCCCTCTCTGACTTCAAAGCGAGAAACAAATCAACTATGTCCTTCCTTCTGTAGGCCAATCCATTCGAATCCTCTGCATGCTAGAACGAGATTTGCAAGTAGGGAGGGGTAGAGTTATATGGGAGGACTAACGCCCAAGTCACCGTGCGTTTCTTCAACTGTTGGCCCTTCCCTTTAAACTGACAAATGTTTGGCCCTTATGTCGCTTACTGTATACCTCAGTGCTCAATATCATAATGGCCGTTCACAATTCTCTTCGCCACTCTTGTTGCGCTTTTACGTTTACGTCGGACGAGCGATGGCGAATTATACATCAACAAGACCTTTGTCCTTGAGGTCATCGTAGGCCTTGTTGGCTTTGCTTCTTCCTCCTGATTGGAACAAGGTTATCGAATAAATGGCTGGCAGCATCCACGAGTTGTTTGCTTCTCTTTGCTTTCAGGTCTTCCACGGACCTAATCTTAGCCACTTACCACTGTTTCCTTATCACAACCGCGCAAATCTCCTTCCTTTGTCAGACCCATCTTATATAACCAACCCTTGAACTCATCTGCCCTTGTTGTAAATCGACGGGCTGAGGAGCGGAGCTAAGTACGACTTGGTTACGTTTGGCTGAGCTCTTGCAAACGCATGAGCACCAGGAAATGGAATTCTATGTGTTTATATAGCTTACAGCAGTGGCAACTAGAAAATAGTGGAACATTCCAGAAAACTAAAGGACTTTGCCACTGAGTGGCACGAAACTAGACTGCAAAATCCAACAGCCCTACTTCATCACTCCATTGCCAACCAGGAATTTGGCTTCACTGCTATTCGATATGGACCAAAAGTATATAGGCAGAAAGGACATGTCCCCCGTTACCCCTACCTCACCACTACACCTAGTCCTTCGACTTCAGAAACCATGGTATCCAATGGCCACAGTATCATTGTTTCACATCACTCCGCCCTTTCCATCGCAGCCTACATCGATTCACTTTTACTCCCTGCCGTCCGTCCCCGCTTCTCGATGCAACCACGTCTCCTGCCAATCTCAAACTTCGACCAGACCCCGCTTTCCTGAGGAAGAGGAGAAACGCGATTGTGGACGCGTTGGAAGGAAATAGTGTCTTTGTCGCTTGGCGGAAACCAGTGGGTTTGGAGGAGAGAAGGAGGATGCTTAAACTGAGAAGGGAAAGGAAGATGCGGATTTGAGGACCAAGGGTTGCGTTGCTGAAATGGTGAAGAAGGTTAAATGTGCTAAATGAGTATGGTAAAGGGAAGACAGAAGGCAAATTGATGTCAGTCGAATCGGTCGGTCTGCCTGGCCAAGGGATGCTGATGCCCTCTGTGTTACAGATATCGTTACTCCACCACAATTTGTGTATATTGCCAACCCACCCCCATCCCATTCCACATCGCGATTTCTCCATCTACAAACACGCTTGATCACTTTTCTATTCTGTTCTCATCCTATTTGTGCAGGCCAATATTTCCCATACATACCTGCCTCTTCTGAAAGAGTCAATTTGCACGATTCATTATTGATATTATCTGGAAGCAGCGATGGAAGTCAGAATTCTGAGAAGGTGACTCCATATGCTGGAGCCAAACCAGTCCCCTTAGTTTCCCCGCAGGTTTGTGAGTTACTCAAAGCACTCCCACTAACACAATGATCTCTCAGCGTCGTATCAAAGGGTATTGGACATGAATGGCGTGGAGTACTTTCCTTCATCGAGTGATGGACTCGTGTGTGGTCAGTACTGGTTTCGCGTCTGGTCTGGCATTGCCATGCAGCATCTCTCAGTTCCTGGCCGGATTAACATATGTGCGGTGGTTGTTAGGTCAAGCGTTGGTTTCCCACTTCCAACGCATCATTGAGTTATTCTGATGAAGTCGAGGGAAAACCTGTGTCTGCCAAAATTTCGACACTCAAAATAAATGTGAGTTACAGCCTCTGCCTCTGGCTTGCTGTGATGATCCATATGGATGTTGATGGGTAAATACTTTAGACAAGCGTCCTGCCGTCATCAGAAAACACTTCATTTCTTGCAGACTCAGGGCACAACTGGTTGGTGACATCGACCCCATCAAAATGTGTTGCTTGTTATGGGACACTATGTGATATCCGTGATTCCAGCGGTTTCAAGCCCCAAAATTTCATTATCAAATCTTTCTGTCTCAGAACCGCTTCCTGTTGCGTTTCTTTCTCCCTCAGCTATTTGTGCACATGTGCCTACGGAAGTTTGGCGCCATCACAAGCGCGATTGTCCATTCTACTTTCATCACGATATCCTCTGGCTACAATACCTCCGAAATCTCAGTCGTCCTCTTCAGTGATCCAATACTTTGGCACATTTCTCCACGGTCCGCTTCAGGCATCGTCAAGTCGTTTGGTCACTATTTGCCAACTTTGGTCGTCATCGGCACTGACCAAAACGGCGGCTCATCGAAACCTGGGGGGCGGAACAGTCCTGCCTCGAAGTAATAAGTAGTCTGTTCAGAAAGCACGATACAGAACCGACTGGCAAAGGTTTCTACTGGATATTAGTTCATTAAATGACACTGAACTTATTCCTTTTAATAACTATCGACATTGTCAAACGACCAAAATGTTCCCTCCATTGATAACGTTATCGGACACTGTACAATGCACAGTCAGTCGAGGTTCACATGGATGAATCGAATGAGGAAACGCAGTGACGCTGACGATACAAGCGAGAAAAAAATGTAGTGACGTCCACAATGCACAGTCTTGTCCATTCAGAAGGTTCAAGTTAGGACTGGGAAAGTTATAATTCCGAGAATCGATTGGATAAACTGGGTTGTGCCTTTCTTCCCTTTATCAGCTCATTCTAATGGAGTGAAGAACTGGCTCTCAATATCAAAGTTAACGCCGACGAACCCCTCGGCCTCCACATCCAGCCTCACAATGGGCAAAACATCACGGACAGTGGGAGCTGAGGTGACTAGGATTTCGATTGTCTTCAGATCGTGGAGGAGAAGAAACATACACCATGCCATTATGGGTACAGCAGGATCGAGGCTCACAGGACAATGACATCCTTAATCTCGCTTGGCTGATCAGGTTAGGTTCTCAATCCCAGAATTCGGCGCGTGACCTGTTTTGATAACAGACCCAGATCCTTAACACCACATATTAATGTCACTCAAAATTCGCTCCAGCCCTTAGATATTCCGGATTCAAGATCTTCGCACCTGTATGCAGATTTTGCCTCCAAACAGCGAGACCATTGCTTGTAATCTCTCAGAGATATCAATGAAAATATAGTGTTTCATAAAATCTGTGTTTTTCAAGTATCTATATGCAATTACTGTATTTTTTTTTCGCAATCTCAAGAATGAGGTTGAGCAATCATACCCTGTCAAAAGTCCTTTCCGACATTTTCCCTTATTCCTGGCTTTTCGCGGCAAATTCAGACAAAGTTCCCGCATTTTCCTGCATACACATAGTCCGATAACTATGAAGAAATATTTTCTCATGCTGAGCTGGAAATTGATGGAATTTCCTTCCCTTTCCTTTCAATGTCGTACTACATCGCAGACGACGCGCAGAACTCTGATTTTTCAGTTCTGAGTCACTTTCTCGAGTTCTCGAGGATATTCAAGAAGCAGTCACCGTCAATTGCGATCAGCGCAAAACCTAGGGTGCAGAGGAGGTGCTTTACAATTCTTTCTGGTTTGTTGTCTCTTCTATTCACGATGTGGAATGGACTGCTAACCAACACGCTTCTAGTGGCAGCTTCCAGCAAAGCGATCGCACGGCTTTTCATGACATAGTATAGTCCCTAACAACTTGATGACAGATTCCCTCAACCATCTTCCTCCTCTTGGCCAATCTCCGCAAGGTCTCCCTGTCCGTCAGTCTATAAGGCTTGTTAACTCCAACTCCACCTTAGCTTTCCAGCAAAGTCAGCCCATCAATCCGACCCCTCGTATCAAACGAATGAAGGACAGCTTTACTGCCCATCTGATGGTTCCAAGGTGTACGTGTGAATGGCAATCAAACGAAATTTGCATGTGCATGCTGATTCATTACTTAACAGGTTCTTTGGCTACCGGTCAGTGTCACATACTACCTTAAGAACAACCTTGCATAGGAAAGCCCCGGTCAGTCTCCCTCTTGTGTCTAATGCTGCACTAAAGTATTTACTCCAAGAGTCACATTGTATGGTGGAATGGAGTGGAAGATGAATGACTTCTCGACGGTACATGATCAGAACTTATGTTATTATCAGCAGGCCCCGAACTTGTGGATGATAAAATTAATCACTTTCTACATCCAAACCTAGTTTATGCACAATGAACCAATCCTCAAACCATGGTCTGGGAACCACCGCAACCATTTCAGTAATGTTATGAACAGGAATCACAACAAGTACACCTGCCGGTGCAGGCTTACAAGTCACCACAACACCGTAACGATCACGGCTCTCATACTCTTGGAATGGTCGAACTAGAGCAAGATGGTGGGTAACTGAGGCCGTGGTCAGTTCCAAGAAGTAACTGACCTCGCCATATTCAACTTCCATTTTTGAGGTAGGGGAGCTGCGTCGTGTATACATGATGTTCCGACTGATGCGAACCTCATTCTGAGGGCGTTGCAGTTCCTTCCATCAAGTACGCACTCGCTCCCCATTTGGCAGTTGAAGACGTGCCCATTTTGTAAAGTTACCATTCCATGCCGACAGCTCCACTTCAGTGTGAAGCTGTCGCAGATAATTCAAAGTGACATCCCTCTCAGGTCCATCGGTAAAGACCGCAGGTTCAGAGGCACGTAACAATGCAAAGGAACCACCTAATTCGAGAGCGCCTTTAGGGAGTGTACGGAGCATTCGTTTCTCCATGAGTGTGGTGTCAATGGAGCGTAATGCTTGACACTGTGCTTGCTGAATACACTGCTTTGAGAGGTTCTGGTAAGGCTTTGATGGTTGACGTATTCTTGAGCCCAAAATGCCGATAGTTCGCTCGAGAGTCCACTGAGTGACGTAGATAAATGGTCCAACTCGACGAGTTTGAGCCGCAAGATGCAAAAACTTGTGCAGAGACATTCAACAGAAATTGACACGATGGATGTCCTTTTGATAATACAGCTGTTCAAACTCTTTAACGTATTCAATAATTAGTCCCTCAGCTAAGTCCAGCTCCCTTCGAGAGATTCGACGCTTTCGCAGAATTCGAATGCAGTAAACGATTTTGACGTAGTGTGAGTAGAACGGTTCAGGAATGTACCCTTCGAGCAATCCTGGTCCAAGTCCATAGAAATAAGTCTCCCACTCCTTCGCCTTATAATCAGAGTACTTGATATCAATGTTCCGAAGAAATTTGTCCCATGACGAAGGGATGTGTGTGTGAGTATTCGCAACTTCAATACCGTGCTGTTGCCAAGCTTCGCCCAAAAGAACCTCCCATTCCTGTCAATCTTCTGGCAGGATAGATGATTGAAAAGGTGCGTCCTTTCCACGTTTGCGTTTGCCTGTTTTCGCTCTTATCATGTTGGACGGATGAATCATGCCTCGCCAGAGACCCAGCATCAATTCAGGAAAATTGAGATTTGGGTGATGCATTCCATCAACAATGAAACAGAAAGGAGGACCGTCACCAAACGTGGGTATTTCGGCGAAAGGTGTATCACGGACAATGCCATATTTTCGCTGGAGGGCTGCTGCTTTTCGAAGTCGACCAGCACGGCGCGCTGCCTGAAGTTCTTCCAAATGGGTTCGATATTCCTGGGCAGTTTCGGTGGGAAGATTATGAGGATCATAATCTGGTCGCTCAACTTCAGACTCTTGATAGTTTGTCAGCCGGCTGAGAGGATAATAGTAGATTGAATGTCCAGGCTCATGTACTCCGATTAAGGCACAGCCGTTAATATGACAGCCTCGACGACCTGTATGGCCAACTTCTCCCGCCATCTCACTAGCACAGATGGTATCGAAAAGTCCAAGTGCGATAAAAGGACGAGAACGGAACCAGATATTACACTCAGAGTCGTGGATAGGAAAACCACTGATAGACAGCTTTTTGACACGTTGGAAAATTGGATAAAGAAAGGAATTCTGGTCCCAAGGTTTGTTCGGTCCTGGAATAATTGCGATAGGAATAACATATTGCTGTTTGTAGCGGATCTCTGGTGGAAGGTTGTAGTCGATCATGACGATAAATATTGCATCTGAAGGTTTTTTGTTATTGAACACCTGAGCACCATCGAGCGAGAAGGCGAGCAGTGTGTCAGAAGGGAGAATCTTTTTCTCGTGTACCAGCTTCAAGTAATCTGAACCACAATAAATATCGTCAAACTCGTCTGGAACCATTCCTGGTAATGGATATTTCGTAAGCAGAGCTTTTGTCCGTCTCGCTCGATGCTTCGAAGCAGAAGATCCTTGAGGTGTTGCCCAACGTGCCTGAAGAGGAGTCTCAAAAGGAACAAGGAAGAACTGTTGCTGGGAAACATCCTTAGTTCGTCCACTTCGCATAGTCTTTTGTCGATAGCGAGGAAGATGGCATTTAGGGCACTCTTGAAGATCAGATCGACTACCGGTATAAGCAATGCAGGTGTTTGGACACATATCGAAAGCTTCAGGAATGATACGGCTTTGATTCCTAACAAGGCGCTTGATTTGGTCAAGAGAGAGGGTAGGAGTTTGAAATCGATCCTCGATCCAGAGACGCAGATCGTCATAAAGGCATCCAGCAGCACGACCATGGCACATCATGAAAAGCTCGAGGGATATGATTTGTTCACGAGATAAAGGTGTATATCCGTACTTTTCTTCGTCTTTAACGTCGTGAACTCAACACTCAGCTTCCTGAACCACTTTCTGCTCATGCAAAAGGCGTACAAGCTGCTCGTCACTCAGCAAGAGGTTAGAAACCATATCATCCACTGTTCCGGAACAATCAGCAAACTTCAAGATTTTATTCAGTTGATCGGCCCACGCTCATCCATCTCTCCGACTCCTGCCAGGCCAGTTTCCTCCTCTCCATCTGAAGAGTCGTCCTCTTCTAGATCTGTTGAGTCTTTTTCCGATAAGTCGTCCTTAGGTTCTTCCTCTCCTTCATTTCCAACAGTTGGTCGTGCAAAGCCATCACGCACAAGTCTTCGCAATTCGACCCGCTCCACCTCAGCAAGAATGGCCTCAATAGGGTCCTGTTCACCTTCGGGAGCTGTAGTGGGAGCATCAGTGGAATGAACAGCCTAACAGAGGATTTAGGCAAGGGTATCTTTCAGTCAAATCCTTACGCTGGTTCCTCTATTGAACGTGCGCGCATAGGAATCTTGCTCCTCCTCACCTTCGCTGTTACTCGCCATCTCTCCTTCCTCCTCCTCCTCATATCCATCAATCCCACCAAGATCTGCCTCACGATATCGTGCATGCCGATCAAATGTCCTCTTCGCTACTCTTCGCCACTCCCCCCCACAGTATCTGCCACAGTTGCACGCCCAATCTAGTGCATCTTCTGCACTGTCCATGACATGACTTGAGGCAGTGAGAGGAGTTGTGGAATGGATACAAAGTGAACTTGCTCACGTGCGTTGCCCACTTCCCTACTTCATTTTTTTTCAACTCGACAATCTCCTTCGTTCTGACATATACCTTTAAAGCTGAGAAGTACATGTCTGCTGCTAAACGCTCGAATACTATATCCCTTTCAGATGAAGAAGAAGAAATATGGAGTGATAACAATGGCTTGGATGATTTAGGGGAAGGTATGGTATTTTATCACATTCTCTTCGTATCATGAATTAATTGGTAGAATGTACAGGTTATGACCCATATGAACATCTCACCGTCCTAACGCCAACACAATCTTCCCTGGCAGCCATTACGCCCCACAGCCATCTACCAGACTCTGCCATCGTGCCACCCTCCATCAATACAACAGTCTTACGTGTTCAGACACCATTAAGGCACTTATCTCATTCTGAGATAACGTTGGTCGGAAATGCGGACGAGCATACCTTGGGAATATCTGGAAATGTGGTATATCAACGTTTAGTCAAGGAGGTGGAACGGTTGAGAGGACTTAATGAATCTCTACAGTACGTGTCAACAAATCTTTTCTTTCGTTTAATCTGTGGGGCATAACTATGGGTTGAAGGATGGCTATCTGTAACCTAACCTCCAATACTTCTCTTACACCTCCAGTTTCCTCCACTACATCGCTCCAGATGCCCAAACTAAATAACTTCGACATTCCGCAACAGTATCGTGACTTCCAACTGCCTCCGCCTGCCCGAGAAAAGCCTGCTCATATTCCCTACTTCACTTTTGACGATTTCAAGAAATGGCGGACACTGTTCCCAAAGCTACCTCCTGGAGAGAAGGAAAAGCGCAAGTATGAATGGCTCAAGACTAAGAGTGGTGCACAGGTCACTGCGGAGCGAATAGCTGATCTGAAGCGGGAAGCGAGGGAGATTCTTGAAGGAAATGTATAACACTCCGCTATTCTGCCGGAAGACATGGTCTAAGATCCCTCACGTACATCGGATTCATGGAATCGCCGTACTCGAGTGCAAGTTTCCTGAGCTTACACAGTGTCAAGGACATGCCATGGCGGACCACGTCTTTCGTGAACTGAAGCATCGGCAGCTCGAGAACCTCAACGCGGTGGATAGGCGGGCAGCGAAGCGGGTTAAGGTAGAAGAGCAGGTGGAAAGTGTGACACAGGGGCACGATGGCTGCATGTGCGACGACCAAACAACTGTGCCTGGAAGAAAGGAAGTGGAGAAGAAGAAGGTAGCGAAGTTGAAAGTCAAAGAGAATAAAAGAAGAAAACGTTGAAGTCTTTCCTCAATTGTGTGTCTTCTCTGTGAAACTCTTCCAATTTTCTGACAAAGTATGTAGAAGAACTACTTCTGAGGACATTCTAGATCCTACCTTACGGAGCGCTGCCAGGTCCGCAGTCCAACCTCAAAATGAGCTTGCGAAGAAATCTGAAACCAGTAAGGTTTCCACCCTCCGCTTGACCGCTGTTCAAGGTATCATCAGCTATTCTGTCTTGCGATTTAAACGATAATCCCGCATCTCCCATGACCTCCATCGCCAGTAGCTACAGGTTACAGAATCCTACTGTCCCCGATGCTAATGGTTTGTCTACTTCTCCTTGATCGCAAGCTCACAGTGACAGCTAAAGTACCTTTGCTTTGAATAGGCTCGTCACGCCTAAGTCGGATTCAGTCAGGACCGACAGGTGGCATTTCTACTGAAGGTGTCAAGGGGATGTTGAAATCAGTTTGTCTTTTCCCCTAGCTCAACCAAATGCCATTCTGATGTTCTCGAAAGGCGTTAACGGACAGCGGGTCTGTCAGTGTGTGGAATGTCGAGTTGGAGATTCCTGCTCCTGGTAGGACTTTGCATGCCATTTGACTAAGTCGATGTACGCTAACTCATGATGCACAGGCAGTCCTGTTCCATCTTCTGCAGTGCCATTCACACAGAAAACTGTGCTACCGGCGCGGTCATTTGGCAATGCCATGGCAGTCAACAACGTCGCTGCAGCTTCAGCTTCTCTACATGATAAGGTTCATTATTTCTTTGATTAACACGCGGATAACAGGCATGTGTAATGTAGGCAAATACGGGAGGAGCTGCCGTCTGTGCACCACCATCACTCAAGCGGATTCAAGGAGGGCGGTCAGGTCCAGCTTCGTCTCAGGGCACATGAGGCTAACAGACCGCATTGTTCAGTGAGATGTATCGGCGCTCTCGAATCGAACAATTGGAAAAGGAACGTGCTGATGGCAGCAACATCTTGGAACCGAACTGGAAAGAGGAGTACAAGCGACTTTCTCAATCTGAAAAGCAGGTGAGGTATTGTTACTATCCCACAAATCTATTCGCTTACCAGTAACCGTTTCAGATGTGGAACAAGCGATACAAAGACCTCAACGCATCACTTCATGATCATAGCACGACTCCTGTCATTGTCCCCTCGACGACGGAGGGACAGTTATAATATGCTGCAAGACAGACTTGTATGGAAAAGCGTAGAAGAGCTAGGAAGATGGGTTTCAGAGGTACCTGCAGGGGATCTGATGACGGAGGAGGTGCGCACGGCCAGGAAAGAGGGGGGAGGAGGTGCAGGATAATACAGGGAAATGCAGCTATTCACAATCTATACATTTGATTTAATTCTATTATACATTCTCAATATGTTTTCTGCTTCGCGAAAATCCAGGAAATAATCAGCAACCCAGGCCATAATTTTCGGTGTCTCCTGCATATTCCAGCAGGACGGAAATTGTTGTAAAAAGGTCGGGAAATGTCGACAAACGACGGAAAGGACTTTTGACAGGGGATAACCCCTGGTACAATTTGTAGGGTTGGCCCTACCCGTAAGTTTAATCAATTCAATTCGCAATTCATTCGCAATTTGCGGTTTTAGTTTCGCTTCCGCAATTGCCGCGGGGACCAACTTGTTGGCTCCGTTTGAGTAGTTGCTCGACCCTTATAGGGGTAGGGTCGACCCTAGCCGATGGTTGAACGGTTCGACAACAGCGACACACCATGACTCATTGATGAAGGTTGATGAATGTCAGTCCAAAGTTTTTTCGAATTTTTTTTGGTTTGAGCTTGGTTTGAGGCCCTGGAACCTTGCAGGGCCGTCCTAGTGCTGAGCTGGTGCTGAGCTAGTCACCTAAGACACCAGGAAGGCACTGTCACTGAGGTTAGTGCCTGGCTGGGGCTGGTTTAGAGGCGATTTTTGGCTCCGCAGCAGTGCCTTGCAGGTGCTTTCAGTACCTTCGTGGTCACTCCCGAGTGCTTTTGCTCAAATCGAAAATTTATGCTTTCAGTGCACAAAAGGAGCGCTTGAGGAGCATTGGCAGTGAGGGATTGGTGGCTAGTTTTAGTGCATGGATGGAGCTATTTAGTAACTACATAGTGCTTAACTTGAGCGCATGTTTAGAGCCGCTTCAGTGGCGGTCCAGTCACTCGATAGATATGACGGTATTGGATTGCAAAAGGTAAGAGAAACCGTAGTGTTCCATCTCTCTATCCCTCCACACCAATATCCCCCACAACAACGCCACTGGTAACGAGTCCGCCACTTCCATTCATCCCATTCTGCCTATCCCCATGCATCTTGAGGAGCCTGAGAAGCTCCAGAATTTTTTTATCGATGGAGCTGAATTTTGTGATGATGACTTCAGGCGCGAAGTCCTGACAAGTCTTGAGATGAGATACTGCTCCATGGAAGAAAGTGAATGCATACCTGGTTTTGCAACATCTTTTTCCAGTGCTCCGCTGTCCAGCAGTTGCTCTTTGCCATTTTTTTGGCCTCCAAGAGCTGAGATTTTCTATCCGAAAGATCCAGAAGTGGTTTGAGCTTGTCTACGTCCATGCACAACCCTACGATCTCCTCTGGAGACAGAGCAGCGGCGGGATCATTTTGCTTATTTGACCTTCCCCTCTTCTTTTTATCTATGCCAGCACCATTAGCCCCGACAGCAGGTGCCAGCTTGAGTGGAGTGGGGCGAATATCGAGCAGATCGATGGATTGTGGTGGTTCCTGTGCTAGGCGGAGCGAGCTGGAACTGTGAGGTAGGTGAGGGAGATTGTTGAATGTAGTGAAGGGGTTCTGCGACGTCGGAGGGGGACCGAGGTCAGCGAGAGGCTGATTATCGAGTTGAAGAGGTGGAGGATTGAGTTGGTGCACCTTTTGGGGGACGGACAAGTTCGTATTGATGTGGTTTTCGTGATGAGGGGGTTCGTCTCCCATGGGAGTGTGTGGAGGCCAGTCGTTGGGAGGAAGAACAGGGCCAGGAGACGGGGGAAGGATATTGATGGCGGTTAGACTTGGCTGCTTTCTGGTTTGGTCTGCATCTCTAATGTATCCTTCCAGTCGCAGTCTTTGTAGCAAGCTTTCCGAGTAAGTGGCTGGCACCATCGTGTTTTTTAGTGCTTTTGCTGATCGGGTGTCCTTGCCATGTTTGGTTAACCTCCAGCAAAGGCATGAGAACATAGCACTCACGATTACGGAATTGCTGCCACCGCCTTCTAGCCAAGCGTCGGCCAGACTCTCCGCAAGTCTTCCTACGCAGGTAAAACTCAACAACATTGGCGTCGTCTCCTCCCAATCAGGATGTGCATTCTTCCACCGCCTGCCTAACCGTCGTGCGACATGTGCACCTCGTACGATGACTCGCAGCAATTCCCCAATTGCATCTCGCGAGCCAACATTCTCCCATCTCTTTAAGTGAAAAAGGGTATCTTCTCCAAGGCTATTGTGGCCCAACATATCCCCTCGAGCGCTGTTCTGCAGATCTTCAGAGCTGTAATCGTCCTCATCAGCTTCGATTGGGAGATTAATGTCGTATTCTGCTTGCGTGATTGATTTGAGAAGGCGTTTAGTGGCTGCATTCGCGACGGTCTCGCCTGCACTGGAGTGGGAATCGGCATGCCACAGGGGCAATACTCCTTCGACGATAAACGTAGCCAGTACATCAAGATTTGTGAGAGTGTCATGGTCAACAACCATGGCTCGAAGCTCATCTAGCTATGGTTAGTTGTGGATCTGACATGGATGGGGAACACAAACTAATTATGGCAGGAATGGTGTTAGATGTGCCAGGCAGATCTTTCTGCTCTGTAGCCACCGGATTCTGATTAATCCTCTTCTCTCTTAAGGGATCAGTGGGTAGGTCTGCCTGCATAAAACATAAAGTACTATTTGGAGATCAAGAAGAAATGACACACCATTGCTCTAGACTTCTTCCCATTTCTGTTCCCCATAATTGGGACCATTGTTCCGCTGCTCAAAGCATGCCCTCCGCTCCCTGCACCCTATCTCAAACCCGGTCATATCCACCATAAAAGGTGCATACCTTGTTCTCCGTCGAAGCTTTCCACTCTCTTTCTCTTCTCATTCAACCTCTTCACACCATCAATACCACCCTTTCTCTTCGGTGCTTCCTTAAGAGCTAGAGTTCCCCCGCTATCTTGATCTCCGCCAACACCACAAGGAGTTTTGTCGTCATCGTCATGATTGCTTCCGCTCGCATTTCTAAGAACTGCTGTGACAAATATGCGAGCCATCCAGTCGTTCTTTCCGAGACAAAGTACCGAGCTGTAGTCATCTTCAAGCCTGCGCAGTATGTTGGGAAGGTAGGTAGTCTTGCAGATTCCTTCCTGGTTCTTGATTGACCTCGACGTGTCCAGGTAGGATCTGACGTAGACAGTAGCGTCGTTGCGGATAACATCGGCAGTTCCCTTTGATAATGGTATCGAGCCAGTGACAGTATCGTCCAATTGGTCGAAGACAAGCTGCTGCAGAACTCGCAATGGATCGAGGAGGTTGTTCTGAGCGCCAGTACGGGTCGCAGCTACAGCGTGCTTACGTTCCCAAAAGACCTCGAGCCTCTCAGCCTCTTTTTCATCGATAAGGGATCTGTAGGGTCGTACTGGCTTCGTGACCCAGTCCTTTGTATCTGAATCAGCGACAGGATCGGTGGACAAGACAGGGGTGCCTTTGATGCGAATTTGTGCAGTCGAGTTTGCAGACAGCGGGGGAGGTTGTCTAATCTTCTCGAATTCCAGCTGCAACCGTTCCACTTCCTCATTCTTCTCCGTGTAGAACTTCTTCCACTTCTCTTTGTCTATTCTTTCTCTCTCCAAAGATGTATCTAGATCAAACACCTTGGATTCCAGCTCCCGCACGTAAGGATTTGAAGAGAGGTCGCGTCGAGTGGCAATTTGGATGTAGTCGATAAAGGAAGCGTCTTCTGGGGTGATCATGTTGCAAATATCTCTAAGAGGGTTGCTGCAGGGCGTTATTCGAGCAAGAAATTGAGAGGCTTGCAGAGTTTCTAAGGCGAGAGTCTGGAGCAGGCTACGTCGTCGTCAATCTTCGGCCACAACGAAAATACAAGTTTGTTTGGACTTTGCGCATGCGCAACTTGGAGTGCATGCACCAGAAGAAGGGAAGCATTAGAACTTCTCTTCACAACACAGAAAAGGCCGACATTACCTCGACTGAGACCCAGATGCATTACGTCCATCTGAACACCTTCGTGTTAAGCATCCTGACCCTCCTTTTCATGACATCGGGGTCTTCCAAGTCGAGTTCTTCCCATCCAATTCCTTCTTCCAATGTCATAAGATCCACCAGAGCCTCTTCTACACCTTATCCTCCTGTTCGAGCTCGTGCGAAAAAGAGGAGGCAGGAAGAAGATGAATTGCGCTCCGCAACACGTGCCGCCCTACGCGTTGACACCATTGCGACTTGGGGCCTGTCCTTCAAAGACCGCACGATTCCTCTGGATCCAGAGCGCCCAAGGAGTCTGCCATATTTCTCAAAGGTTCAGCTCAAGCTCCAACAATCTACTGAGCAATCACCTAGTCTTCAACATGAAGCCTTCAGTTTTCCTCTTCCTCTTCCCGAACTCCATCATCGAGATCATCCTGGTGGTGGAGAGCAAGTGGAAGACGATGTTGAGATGGGCGAAGGACAATGTATCTTGGATGGAAGAGAACTGAGAGAAGGGGAGGAGGGGATGGAGCCTGACGTCGTTGACCCGGAACCTGAAGAGGAAGCGTATGACAATCCGAATCCTGAAAATACCACACGACCTGTTGGAGCTGAAAAACTCACCCATAACACACATCTCTAGTAAGTACAACTCAAATTAAAGATATATGTTGTAGGGACTTACATGCTGGTTTGTAGCAAGGTCCGCGATATCCTCATGCCACTCTTTGATGACCCTTCTGATGATCTCCCTACTCTTCCGCCAACCTATGAGGACAACATCCTTCCATTGAGCGACAAGGAACAACTTACTTTGGATGAATTCCGGGTCTGGCATCGAAACAATGAGAAGGAGGCTAGTTATGAAGGTCATCACCAGAACTGGACATCACGGAATCACAAAATGTATACCCTTCCAGAGGCAAAGAAGATGATGGCGGAGCTTAGTGGGCTTGATGGGGAATGGTTGCCAATGTGTGTAGCATCCTGCTGCTCCTATCTTGGAAAATATGAAGGATTGGATCGGTGAGCACAATGCAAAAGCTCAGATCAAAAGTGCTAACAGATCATAAAGATGCCCACATTCGCGCAAGATAAACGGCGTGACTGTGGCGTGCAATCAACCTCGCTATTCTCTTTCTTATGGACGTTCTCCGATCCCAGGAGATCCAACAACTGGAAAAAAGCAGAATCAGAAAATGTTCCTATTTTGTAACCCGCTCCCTCGAATCAAAGCAATGTTTCGAGCACCACAGAGTGCAGAGAAGATGGGGTATTTTGGTAGGAAGCTGGGGGAGACTCTGGCAAAGACTGAGTTTCTGTTGGACAAGCTGAAGATGGGATACACGTACAACGATTTTCACCACGGTACGGTAGTCCAGACACTTGCCAAGGACGACATTGGCTTTATGGAAGACAAGCGTGAATCCGTTTTTATCGCTTCAACGGACGGTGCAGCCATCCACGCTACCAGAGACTCCAACATGTGGTTTGTCATTCTCACCTTTCTTGGATTCGACATGCGGGTCAGAGCAAAGCGGCTACACACTCTCTTTACGCTTGGTGTTCCTGGTCCAAATAATCCGGTCGACATCCAATCCTTCTTTCTACCATTCTATAAAGCGATGGCGAAACTTAGTGGAGGCTTGTAGATGTGGGATGCCTCTTGCCGAACATGGTTTCTTTGGAAAGGATGGTTGATCAACAAGTTGGGTATGTTGCACGGCTCTAACGCAGTTAGTTCATGCTGATAGTAAACGAAGGGGATATGTTGGGTTCTGCCAAAGCAAATGGCTGCACTGGCCATCAAGGCAAGTGCGGCTGTCATTTTTGCAACATTATCGGTCAGCTTCTTGAACAGCACTACTACTTCCCTTGCATCTCAATTCCGCTTGACGATGGCAGCCTTCCTAATTACCGACCAGCTATATACGACCCTCTCAACCTGCCTATGCGCACTACCACTGAGTACACTCAGACAGCAAAAGATCTCGCCCTCGCTACAAGCCGGAAGATGCGAGCGGAGACAGCACGCGATCGTGGTGTCATTTCAATTACTCCAGTTTCAGGATTGAGAACTTTCCGTGATCCTTGGACCTTTTTTGCAGGAGATCTTGCCCATCTTCACTGGAAGAATGACGCAGAACTTATTTTTGACTCCACAATGGGCATCAACAAGCAAGAATCTCTTCCCGAACCATGGCATCCGACACAGGAAGTACGAGAAGAGTTTGGAAATATGGTCGAGCGCTCGAAGGTCGACATTCCTTACGATTTCTCCCAGGCCACTCCTCGAAATACTTATCGTTTCCGAAACACTCAGTACAAAATGCACGAATGGTGGGATGTGCACGACTGGTTGCTTATTCCCTGTCTTTCTCTTCTTGGATTTCCAACCAAAATCCTGGAAATTCTCGACACATTTATTTGTGGCTGCCGGCTTGCATGGCAGCACAAGATCACAGAACAGGAACGGCTTCAGATTCGGGAGCTGTTTGCTTCGTTTGTTGTCAACTGGGAGAAAGTTTACGTGCATGGGGAACGCTCTCGTCTTAGCCGCATGCCAATGTGTATTCACCACCTCTTGCACATCGCCGATTGGATTCTCTGGTGGGGTCCTGGGATTCTTTATTCTCAGTTTCCGATGGAGGGTATGATTGGATATTTGAAGAAACACATTAACCAAGACAACAAGTATCAAGAAAACCTTTTGAATCAGGCACTCCTTCAAGAACAAATGAATATTGTCGATGTCCTATATCCGCCTCGAAGTCTGATCCACGAGAAAGCTGGCGCTCGCTTTCGCCGATTTTCTTCGAGTTCCTCTCACAATTCAGTCTATTCACCTCGCTGGGCATCAATCCCTCTCACCAAGCTCGCCAGGCTGCAAGGCACCGTGCATACCGAGGAATGGATTCATGAGCTCAAATTGATTCGAGATTACTGCGCTTCCCGTGGCAAAAATCTTGATGGTGTAGAGTTGGAGCAAATTGTAGCAAAGTGGGAGCACTGGGGCCGATGTGCCTTGGTTAATGGAGATGTTATTCGCTCTCGGAAGCTTGAAAGATCTTGGAAGTTTGCAGCTCGGAAAGCTTGCAGGTTTGAGGTGAGCTAGAGACAAAAGATTGGTGGTTTTGGTCTGACCGACGAGGTACTAGGGCGTTAACAAGGACGGAGATGTTTTCTACGGCAAAGCCATCGTCTACATTCGCGTCCCAGAGTCTTTCTTCGAACCCACCGCTAACGGGGCTGCCGATCATCTTTTCGCTCTCACCCAACTTTTCCGAAAGTACCGGAGCCGCTTCAGCAGCGAAATCCTTTGCCAATGGAGCAACACTTTCTGCCTCGTTCCTATTGACCAGATACGGCGCTTGATTGGCATTTTTCAAGCGGAAGACGGGGAGGGAAGAAGGATTGTTTGGATTCTTCACCATCATCACTCCGATACAATAATTGATCCAATACCTGAGCCGAAGGCAGACCAAGCTCTTGTTGAAGGAGATGCAGACCAAAGTGATGAAATGTATATACCTGACATAGACTCATTATAACACTCGTACCCACTCTATTTGGTTTATTCCTGAATTCATGAAGTATTTGAGTTGTATGCATTTGTATTTACTTTTTTATTCACATATTTATAATATGACCATGAGATTGTATTAAAGCAGAACCTCGAAAAGATACTCAAGTGACAGTATTCAGAAATTTTCCTCAGATTGCGATGGCAATGGCATATGAGTCACATTTTGCTCAGTCCAACCGACACTCTTCCTTTTCCTTCAGGCACTGTACGGTCCTGTTATTCAGCTCTATCCTGGCACTATTTGCACCAATCGCTCTCTATCTCAGCACTAAGCCGGCCCTGCAAAGTTGCAGGGTTTGAGGTGTCATATATTTGTGATATACAAGGAGAAAGGTAGAGGTTTATGAGACAGGAATACATTAGTATCTGTAACTAAATTATAGAGCAATAGTTTGGTACTATTCAACATTTAAAAATCTTCATGAGATGCTCATACCTCCAGAACCCTGCGATGTGAGCAGTATTGCCTTGATACTCAGCATCAACAGCAGTTTTTCCATCCTTGTAAGCTTGAATCCAACGGTGAGTCCGGTGTTCAATTTACAGTTAGTTGAGAGGAGCACTGAGCATATGAGCAGATAGTATAGCTCTAATCTCAAAAGAAGGCAGCATATACTCTGCAGAGAGGCTAGAAACCGTCTTCTTTGACATCATTGCACGGTCCGCTCCATCATCAGAACAATCGTCCCATCTTCCTATGAAGGATGACAATGTCGCAGATCAATGCAGAACTTTCATTGTCTCAAGATACGAATCAGACACCGTCGTTTCAACAGGGGTGTGCATGTATGACATCCGCCATTCACCTCACTTTGCTGCTCAATGTGTGGTATGGAAGGTAGCAAGAGCACCTTCCTCTGATCCTGACGTCTTCCATGCTATCGTCATTCGCCATGGGAAAAAATAACCAAGCAGTATCAGCGATTGAGGAGTCAAAGAGGATTTAGGGATAAAGAAGCCAAGTAATCATAAAGTCCTGCCATGTTATTTCAGCTTGATGATGAAGAAGGTGCATATTCATGGTAAGAGGGAGGACTTGAACTGTGGGCCAGAAAGGACTGTTGATAATGCATGCACTGACAATCTGTGCCTGTGAAGCTTTGGGAATCACTGATAGGCATTGTCACATATCACCAGAAAAATTATTAGAGCTGAACTCTTTGGCTTGATTCACTCACACCAAAATTAACTCCATTAAAAGGGGCATCTACTTTGCACATGTCTCTAAGCATCTGGTCGACTGCTTGAAAGCACCATCGATGGCTCATTCCTACTTCATCCCAAATTATCAATTCTGCCTCACAGTAAAGTTGCCCATGATCACTTTAAGCAGTAATACTACAGACTGAGTCGGCATCAATGTCCAGTGGGATCCGGAAGCGTGTATGGGCCGTTCGTCCTCCTTCCAGCAGGATAGCGGCAATACCTGAAGAGGCCACTGCTAGTGCAATTTTCCTAGATGACCGAACCTTGGCAAGGAGTAAATTTTCCGCAAATGTCTTTCCGGTCCCTCCTGGTCCATCGACAAAGAACAATCCACCATTTCCACCTTGTCATGCTGCTATGATCGTGTCATAAGCGTGACGTTGATCTTTGTTCAATAGTGGCAACTCTGTCTCAAGGTGTGTCTGAAGTAATGATCAATCATGTGCAAGCTCTTCACCAATAATCCTTGTCTCCCCTCCTCATCTCTCAAACCTCTCTGTCATTTGTGGTAGTCCAAATCAGTTAGAGTTTTACCACAGGCCTGGAGAAGATCTTCAATTTCAAGGAGACTGTTGTTTTTCTCTGCTGCTTTTTTAACCTCAAACAAATGTATTATGTTTGGCTGAGCTCTTGCAAATGCATGAGCAGCAGAAACACCAGAACAGGTGTTTATATACCTGAGAGCTTGTGGCAAATAGAAATTTCCAGAATGTTCATGAAGAAAGTATTACTAACATTTTACACATCTCCAACAGAGACAAAGACTGATAGTCTGCTCCTGTGTTGGATTGTCTGTGCTATGCTTTGTTTGTAGAAGGTGTTTACAATTGTCGCTGAGCTGCCCATTATGGCTATCCCATAGTCTTCTGGGTTCTGGGTTCCACTGACAACACCAAATAATAGAATATAGACGAAGAGAGACCACATTGCAAAGCCATTCTTTGGCTTCATCAAGGCAATAATCCAATTCTTCATCACTTTCTAACAACCCAAGAGCCACACATGCAACCTTAAAGTCTCATGGATGGTTCCATCTACTGTCCGGATATATTCAAAAGATTTTGGGCTGACAACTTTATGGAGGAGCATTTGGAGATAGAATTGTTCCCTTGTGGAGATCGACATGACGCTAGATAACATCTCTGCTATGGCATCCGAGAAATTTAGCTTCCAATTTTCGGCAAGGAGAGATATAGGAAGTGCCCATACGTATATCTTTGAATCCTCTGCCACCTTTAAGAAATACTTATCCAGAATTCGTTGGCCAATTGCGGTGCCACCTTGAATTGCTGCATGTTTATCGGGGACGTGAATGTTGCTGTCAAGTTCATATGTTTCATAGAGGCGAGAAAGATGGACACCAATATTATTGAAGAGGGGGATGACACAAGCTATATTAGCGAAGCTGGTCTTGGACATCAAGTCTGTAGCCTGTTGGAACAGCTGAACCAGATATGTCAGAAGATCAGTGGCGAAAAACACAGTATCACACCTGGAGAGTTGAGTTTGCTTGCTCCATGATCTCCTACTCTGCTCTGGTCAATCTGCAGCGCTCAAGCTTTAAGCTTGGTTTACTACATATATTCGTTAGTGCATGTTTTAAGCCCAAGGCTCCATCAATCATTGCGCCTTCGCCATTTACAACATGTGGGCAAGCCATGACAAGGTGGATGGGAGGAGACAGATGTTTGAGGGGATCTTCGGGATCATCCTTCTTAAGAGCGACAACCTCATCATCTAGTTTACTCCTCAGTGCATCATTCAGCGCCACCCTCTTTTGTCAGATTTGCAAGCTGTTTCATCAGTCACCAATGATAAGCGAGTAATTGTAAAGTAGACTGGGAGGACTACATTAGCGAGCATAAACTGAGCCTCCGATTAGAGGTGTCTACGAGTACGGGATTCGCGGGTACTCACGTTGCGGGTACTCACCCACAACAAGTTACGAGACGGCCGTTTGGCTTTTTTCACGAGACGGGTACCTCTTGTGCCGTACCCACACTGTACGCAAATCATCCAAGCATCAGCCTGGGTATCCCTGCTGTGCTAGGCTCCTCCGCTGCCCCAATGGTCCAATCCAACCAACCCTTCCCAACCACAAACGTCCAGCTGCTGCATGGACATCGACAGGGCTCTCTTAGAGTCGCAACTGCTCGCCTCTAGTTTTCTTTCATCTCAATTCGAATCCAAACAAGTGCCCTTTTGTCCCCTCCTCTTCACGACCAACAACGCTCGACACCAACCATCTATCTGTGATATTCTACGTGTACGATTCCCGTGAGCATCATCTGATGGCTTCTACGCCAGACTTTGAGATTCTTTCCTTGTTCTTTTTGTCAAGTTATTTCTGTAGTAAGTCTTCCTTTAAAAGTTGCTTGTTGGACTAGTAGCTAACACCATCTTCAATCCAGAGTTGAATTCGCACTACAACATCATGTCTGAAGCTGAGGCAGAAGGCCCGGTTTTGCAGAACAATCCTCACTCCAAATCCTTCTCCTCAACCCCAATCAGCTCTCAGAAGGATGACCTTGCCCCTACCATCAATGCCCCGAAGAGAAAGTTGGTGAAGAAGCCTCATGATCCCGCTTTGGATTCAGATTCAGACCTTTCTGATGATGAAAATGATTTCCGTAAGTCTACTTCGCTCATATTTCAAGAGCCGTATGTTTACTACTGGTGCAAGGTTGCCGTAAGCGCACCTGGGTCTCCTAGAAGACAAGGGAGCTCTATGCTCATTTTTGTATTGAAAAAGCGCAGGGATATGAAAGGTTACAATCGGAGGACGCTTCAAGGAGAGTTATACATTGCATATTATTGCAAAGAGTGTGTTACTGCCTACTCATTTCCTTTCACTGACTTTCTGCTGTCCAGATCACCAGAAAGTCCTCCCCTTCTTCGCGCCATAAGCGATGTTACGACTACCAACCTGCGCAAGCACTTCAATAGGTGCATCCTCGAAAGAAATCCCAATGCCAATAACGACATTTGCTGTCCTCTCAGCTGCACATACACTCGCGCCGCCTTTCGTGTTCTGTCAACACAGTGGATTGTTGAGAGCAGACGGCCGTTCTCGATTCTTCAAGCTTCAGGACCGAAAACTTCAAGAGATTCTGCGCGTGCTCTACAATGGAATTAATATCCATGGCCGGACGACTGTATCACTGGACATTAAGCGGTATTACGAGCTTTCGAAGGCAATTGTTGTGAAGGAACTCCAGGTTTGTTCTTTTTCACTCCAGGAATCAGTTAGCATAGTACTTATGATTGTATTGGCAATGGGACAGACTCAACGGGGCGCACTTCATTCAACAACTGACGTCTGGACTGCTTCTAATCGCACAAATCTCCTCACGTTGACGATACATCGGTACAAAGATGACATGCTTCAGCAATTCCTCCTGGATTTAATCCTGTAAGTTTCCGCCCCGTTCGTGGCTTTGACGAAATACTTATTTTGCTCATGGTCAGTTTACATGGACGGCATACGGGCGAACTGCTTGCGAGAACGATAGCAGCGACGTGGGATGAGTTTAAGATTTGTGGAAAGGTATGCAATGTTTTATCTTTGTTCACCTCCAGCGCTGAATCCGATTTCCTAGGTTATCACACTCAGCGGAGACATTGCTTCCAACAACCTCTCAGCTGCTGAAAGACTTAGAACTGAGATAAAGTGGATAACGGGGAAGGACACATTTTTAGGCAAGAATGCCTACTCTCGGTGCTCGGGGCATGTTGTGAATCTTGTTATGCTGGTAAGCAACTCTTTGTTAGAGATGTCAACGAGTTTGGTACTCGTGGGTACTTGTGCCACAGGTACCCATGCACAACAAGTTACAAATCAGCTACAGAGGGTAAATTTTCATCAGGGGTACCTGTTCGTATTCCCTGCTAAGTATCTAAGAGTACTCATGAGCATATGTCCTGAAATGGCAGGTACATGTGGGGTACTCGTATGAAAGAGTTAGAGAGAGTTTTATATCAAATTTTAATCTTTTTCACATTCAAAATGGCTCTATCTGGATCTGAGATACAAGTAATAGTGGTGTTTAAGTCATAAGTAATGTATAATAAGTCATCTATCTAAACTAATATGTCTAAACTGTAAAATTATGTTGATGAGTAGAGTCTAAGTCAATATAAGGGTACCCGTGAGTAGTACTCGTGAGTACAAGGGTACCTGTGTCAAAGGTCACAACAAGTTACAAATCAGGCTTTAAGCTGATCGATACTCGTGAGTAAGGGTACCCGTACTCGCGAGTCCTACTCGTTGGCATCTCTACTCTTTGTTTCTTTATTTGACTTCAACTGCATGCTCATTCTGATACAGATGTGAGCAGGCTATGTACTCACTATTCCTCTATAAACGTGGCAAAGGAGAAGGTGATATCGACGAAGAAGAAGTGCTCTTTGGCGCAGTTCCAGAGAATGAGGTTGACGAAGGAGAAAACGACGCCGATGTGGAGGCTCTTCTCAACCAAGTCGGCGACCTTTTGAGCAAAATGGAAGCTGAGGAAGGAGTCGAAGAAGAGTCGGAGTCGGAGGTGTTCAAACCCTTGGCCAAGTTAACAGAAGACGAAAAGAAAGCAGCGAAATTTCTATTAACCAAGGTGCGTTATCTCAACCCTTTGCCTGAGCGCTCCCTCCTATTCACACTTAATGATGTTGACTTAGGTTGTACACATGGCAAAGGGGATTCATTTTTCCACACCGAAGGCAGAACTGCTAAAGTCGTTGGCGAAAGAGAATCAAGTCGAATATAAGGAGCTAGCACGGGCAGTAAGGTGTGTTAAAACTTGTTGTCGTTACAAATTCTAACGTCTTCTTGGTGCAGGCACCGCTGGAACGCTTACCATCTTGCGTACGGTGTCAGCAAGGAAACAAGGTCATGGAAAGTGGCAGAAGGGGCCATCTGGTGAATCCTTCAGGGTGCCGATGTCGAGTTCTTGGATGTTGACGTTGTCCAATAGGCTACCGACGGCCGCAAAGGAGGATCCTATGAAGGATAACTTCGAAATCCACGGCATCATTTCGAGAAGCCAATTGATGATATGTACGCTGGTCGCATGCTGCGGTTCCACGGCGAGTTCCTTGAGCGGCGGAAAGGTTATATGTTGGGGTGACTCTCCTTTCTCGTCAGAGTCGATCTCGTGAACCGCACGACCTTGGAGACGTTCGATCGTCATGTTTTGAAGATGCGGGCAATTGATGCATAGAAAGAGGCTAACTTCTGACAGTCCCCGTCTAAGGTGCATGCATTTGAGACCACGCAAGGCGCGAAAAGCTAATATCATCTCAGCTCCGAACATAAAATCGTGTCCCTCCTTTTGGTTAAAGTGCACCATATCCAATTCGTCGAGATACTGTCCTAATTTCTCCAAAACTTTGAAGAATGTTGTGAGGTACAAACTGTGCTCGACCTGAGCATTGCCGGACAAAGTGGAGTGTAAATCGTAATGTCGCAACGGGACTACGGTCATTCTCAGCTTCCGTACCATACTGCTGAGCGATGCAGTCATCGAAAGCACAAAGAGGAGAGGACAACAAGCAGTTGCCTTTGATATCTTGATCTGAGAAAATATCGCTTGATGGCACGGATTGACGAAGCGTTTGCTGGTAAGTTGCAGATTTCGCACGCCCTTCACGTCCAGGCATCCAGCAACCCTTACAAGCAGTTCAACCGGTAAAGCCATCAAAGCAGAATTGCAGGTTGCCGTCACAAAGGAGGTTGCAGTCAAAATCATGCATGATTCACCTTCTACCAGAAACGTGTCACAGAGCAGAACGACAGGTCTCGCCGTGGAGAGAAAGGATGTGACGAGAGAAATCTCGCTGATCCACAAGTGAAAAATCGGACATAAATTCTGCAGTAAGAGAATACGAACCCTTCCATCACTTCTAAACCATAATCCATCGTAACAGGTGTCATCCTCCAGATCGTGAGGAATATAACGATTGTGAGGCGAAGGAGGGACAGGAACAAAAGGGAAAATGGGCTGGGCTCGTTCAGGAGGTTCCGGAAACCACTGACAGAAAGATTGCTCAAACTGCAGACCACTTTGGGTGAACATAGTTTCTACCAGTGATGTACCCACTTGGTTGAGGAGAGACACCTTGATGCAATATTTGGAATCTTTTGGAATATCCCGCTTCACAGTGTTCACAGCCGATTTGATTGCAGCCAGACATGAAACTCCAGCTCGCAGATGTTGTTGGATAGCATCACGAAGGCTGCACAGGAAGGTATAAACACGTGCATGCCTTGATTTTCGCGGACACTGCGCCAATATCACCAACATTTCACGCTGACATCACGAAATACCTACCTTGAAACTGAAATTCGCAGGTGGGATTAATGTCCTTCCGATTAGAACGCTGGGATTTAAATCACACTTTAAATTGAAAGACATGGCCAGCAAATCCCCTGCTATATTTTTGAACGTCATTAGGAACGATGGCCAGCTACGAAGCAAACCTACGAAGAACACCCCGTCCTGTGTCGTCAGAATCTGAGTCTCAGGGGTCGTCCCGCATATTATACAGGTCTTCTCCAAAGCGTTCATAGCTGCTGTATGCTAAAGGAAGCGGATCAAACTACCGAGCATTAGACAGATTGGACCGACAAATAGAATACAAACAGGTATGTCACCATATCAAGTCAACGACAAAGTTGGTTGCCACGCGTGCAATGTCAAATGTTTGTTGGTACGCATGAAAATGTCAGAAAAAACATTTTTTAGTCTTTCGACGATATGATTGGCAATCTTTCCAGTGTGAAGAAGTACCTCCTGTACAATGCCTTCAGAAGAACAATCACTTTCAAGAGATAGCGATAGAATACTCACTCGTGATAGCGATGGTTTCCGAAATAGTTGAACAGTCTGCACACGGTCGACTGGGAGTCGAAGGAATGCGCTGAATGCTTTCACGAGGGGAAGAATGATGGATGATGACTCCAACTCATCCGAGAAAAGGCGGGGGCCTTCCAGCCATGGTTCTAGGTCGTGATGTAGGAGATGGTGACAGAATTGGTCAAGGTCAGCGGCCCCCATAGTTGCCGCAATTGTGGCCACGCTGGCGACATCGGCCACTGCGACTTCAATTCCTTGACCTTGGATCCGTCGCAAAATTGTAGAGGTGGTTTCATCGGCGTAGATATGAAACTCCCACGGTGTAGCGACGAGGAGGACAGCTTCACAATGGAGCTCGCCAAAAATATAGGACTATGGGATCATGGTTTTGACACCTGCTCTGGAAACAGTTGAGGAGATTACATACCTGAAAGTGAGAAACATTTGCGCCAGGTAGTCGAGCCGAGAATATCCTGTCAGTGACGTGTAGTTTGATCATGTTGAATAATAGAGCTGTCTGTTCGGCAAACTGGTCGCCCTGAGGGTTTTGCGAACGCGGCCGGAGGCCACCAGCTCAAAATGGTTTTGCACCTCAGTTAGGCGAGGATTTGCACAAGAAACTGGTCCACCAGTTTTGGAGCAGTTTTAACGCCGACATCGCCGACCCCAGTCGCCCCGAGGGTCTGGTGCCTCTCGCCCGATGCAAACGACGCAACAGCTACGATTTAAAAGCCAATGTCCAAGGAGCTGAGCTGCTGTTATTCCAACGAGCATCAAATCTATTTCAACAAGTTTACCCCCCATGGATGTACTTCTTGGAATCCTTTGTTTACCCATACCAACCTACCCGCATCAGTAAACTCAGCAAATGTTGAAGACAATCAAGAAGAGATTGAAGACGATCAGAACCTCGAAAACCGCCTCATTCAGATGGATTTGTTGCTGAGTCTGATGGAGGAGATGATAGCGCCTCCTTCAACTGCGGAAGAAACGCTGGATCCTTCCGTTCTAGCGACAGTTGAAGCCAATAGCTTCGCATCAGGGAAATCATGAAGGATTGGCGAGAGTCTAAGCAAGAGGTACGTCTGCATGTTATTGGATCATGCGATTATTTCAACAGGCTTCTCGCTAGGTCCAATATCGCGCGTGGGGGAAATGGGAAATGCTGGAGCTGCTCGAACAAGGTGAGTCTTGGAAGAGTCTTAAGAGTTCATCAGCTTATCTGCCGGAACAGACAGCAGACACGTCGCTCCAGGGGTCGGCAATGTCGGCGTTAAAACTGCTCCAAAACTGGTGGACCAGTTTCGTGTGCAAATCCTCGCCTAACTGAGGCGCAAAACCATTTTGAGCTGAGCCGCTTTCGCAAAACCCTCGGGGCGACCAGTTTGCCTAACATCCTGCCTTTTTATCTGTTGGATTTTGCAGTCTAGTTTCGTGCCACTCAGTGGCAAAGTTCTTTAGTTTTCTGGAATGTTCTACTACTTTCTAGTTGCCACTGCTGTAAGATATATAAACACGTAGAATTCCATTTCCTGGTGCTCATGCGTTTGCAAGAGCTCAGCCAAACGTAACCAAGTCGTACTTAGCTCCGCTCCTCATCCCGTCGATTTCCAACATTATCTTCGTCCCATGGGCTAATCGAGGAGTCCGTTCGTTCAGCCGTTTACACGTGATGGACGAGACGTTGTTTGAACTTTTAATTATGTTGAGTCGAAGAGTTGATGAATTCAAAACGAGACGGAGAATAACCAAACGTTGCGCTCGGTGCATTCACTTAGTCAGCGGTCATTCACTGCACGCACGAACGCGAAGATTCTTTGGACAGGTTGCCCACTAGTAGATGGCGTTCGATTGGAGTATATAGGGGATTGGACAGACTGGAAAGCGCTAATCAGAGCTTAACTTATTTTCGCCAAGGTTTGCTGCGGAGCCGACGGTTTCGCCCGATCAGTCCGGCCATAACATGGAAAAATCCGTAAGCCCGACATGTCGGTCGGAATCTCGTTGTACACGCGTGTTCCTCGACGCTTGCGTCGTTTCATCTTCTCGCAGACCGCCATCCATCCTCTCTCAACTATTGCAGAAAGTCTCCCTCTCTGTGTAATTCAATGTTTTTCACCCCATATTACTGCGCAAAGCTCTTCCTGCAGGCACACCAAATCATAGAGCCTATGACTTCAACGGAACAGGTTCCAAGGGGAGCGGATTCGGAGGAGGACAGGAGGGCAGATCAGCCAGGATCAGCATCATTTCCTGCATGTTACGGTGTGTATATGCTACTTCTCTTGAATGGAAGGGTGTGTGAGCAGGGGAAGCCAGTTTGAGTTGCAACTCCCCGTCTTCTAGCTGCCTGGCATGCGCACCTGGACTCTTCTGTCTCCTTGCTAGATCGTGTGATGTCGTGTCTCTGTGGTATAAAGACTCCTCTTTGCCACTTTATTCCACTTCCCTATCTGTCTACTTCACCCACTCCTTTCTCCCCTCTCAAAAGCATTACAGAATACCTATGCCCATCACTTCTAATTGTCAACCTCTTCGAGTGATCAAGATAGGCAGGGTTATGGTAAAAATGGTATGTCTTTTCTCTTGCTGCTATAAGCTCATTCTGATTGCAAAGGAACTAGCTGCCGCAGCTTTGTCAGACAACGTCAACTTCTGGCCCGTGTCTGGTACGAGGGTACGTGCCTCCTCTCCTGCTAGCTCTTCTTCGTGATTGAAAGTCTTCGTTACTGATCATTGATGCATAGGCTCAATCCTCCTACGCGGATTCTGAGGTTGCCCTTTCCATTTTTCGAAGAGATCTTGAATCACACCACCATCAACATCAACAAGTTGCTTCCGACCGATCCTTTGCCCAGTCCCTTCAAGATTACTTTGATCAAGAATCGAAGAACTCCGAAAGCGCCTCGTTGACCACCTCCGGCTGTCCCCAACCATCCATCACAACTCCTCGCATTCCTCCTAGCGACATTGAGAACTTGTGACAACGGCTCTTCGAACCCGACTTCCTCCCCGATGTGCAGGACATCTTGAATGCACAGGAGTACTGCCTTGAAGAATGGCAGGCCTATCTGGATTCGCTGATCATGGCCCAACCACTTTCTTGCCCTCCCGCTTCCGTTGAGCACACGTTGCAACCTCAGGCTCTCTTTCCGATGACGCACATGCGCACATTTTGTCGTCCATTCCCTCCTCCCCTCCAATGACCACTCCTCCTTCTTTCACTTCTTTCACTAATATTGTTGCTCATCCCTATCCCCTGTTTGTCTCGTCTGTTTCTGATCATCCCATTTTTTATTCTCATCCATCAAAAGGACTTTTGTATATTACTCGGGAGCGACAGGCATCCTCGATACAGTTTCATGGCGATGTACTGCAAGAATATCCATCATCTGCTCCAGATGAGCATGGTGTATGGCATATATTTGATTTCCGTGATTTTGCATTATCTTTTGAAGCGGCAAAGCAGCGGGTTTTCAGTTCTGTTCAATATTCATTCGTCTTTCCAAAAGGGCAAAGCTCGAAGAGGCTTTAGTTTTTCCACTGTGAAGGTCTTCAATCTGGATGCCTCAACCGCTGATACTGCCAAGACACCTATTCCTTGTCGGCATGATGAAGCAGTTTGCCAAAGTGGGCTCGTTTGCCCATTTCTCGACTATTCTCTACACATGCCTCATACCAAAGCGGATCCAGAAGCCATACAGACTGTTCGGATCTCACAGCTGATACAACAGGGCAATGACAGGAGTGATCCGGTTGTGATTACGTTAACGCAGGTCTCTCTCTTATTCGTAATTCTGAGGTGCTTATCCATCTTGCTTGTGTACAGGAGCTACTTATCATTTGTTCAAATGGTGTTCCTCACATAGATGAGAATGGACGATGCTGTGACGGTGAGCTTGTGGTGCGAACAGTGCGTGTATATGCTGCTTGTCACTTTCAAAGACAAGGCTAATCTGACTACTAGGCCGCCAAATCGTCTAAAAGGTTCTTAGGCTGTTCGAGCTGGCGTCACGGTGAAGAACATCGTTATCAAGCTATCCCCCACGACGTGGATAACGACCTCTTTCTTCACCTCGTTGCCAAGAACGGCGAGCTACCGCCAAACATCTTGATGGGTCTAGCAGCATTGAGCGGCTCCTGCTCGACACTTGTTAATTCGCGTAGTGGCTTGAAGTGGTGCCGTAGGTCTTCTTCAGTGTGGTTAACGTGCGCTGACTGCAGTTTGAATGGCAGCCTTTCCCCACATTGTTGACACAAAGGTTGTTCAGGTCGAGCTACAACGAAATGCCTGCGATGTAACAATCCGTCGATTCTTTCCAAGCGACGGGAGGACTAAGCTATTCGCTTATCTCCTCAAAGGAATTCACAATCATCCGCCTCCTGCCCCTTCAAAGATTACACCTGGGGCTCGAGAACAGGTGGAGAAGCTAGTTCGTGCACGAGGGGTTGCTGGTGCAACCGTTTCCAATCTGAAGCGAGGTTTGTGTGCATTGTATCGTCATTGTTACGCTAACTAACACTTTGTGTAGCAGCAATAACGAAGCAAGCCCTTGGCCATCGCACAATGGCTGAAGCCATTCACCCATCGCTGAATAACAACGCAACACTTGCCAGGATCATCCGTGATCTGAGAAAAGCGGAGTATCCTATGGGAGAGGGCATTGAGGGTGCGCTTGCCACATTCACAATTGTGTACTTGAATACTAATAGGAAAACATCAGGCATTCGTCTCATTTGGCATCAACAAAGGCGGCTACCTTCCGAACAGCGTTATGTGCAAGATGTGCAGGACTTCGTATTGGAGGGAGGACGCACGCAGACTGTTGTCACCTGTTTTTATCAGGACGCCGCTTCCGCCCTTCTCTCGGCTCGCTATGTTGTATTGGATCGGTCTTTCAAAGGTGTTGAGGGTGGACAATGGCAGGAGCTTTCTGGGGGCACACTCATGCAACAGTTCCAACGCTGTTCGTTCTTCAAATACATCCCCGCTCCACTTGTCCGATGGCTGATTCTGCAAATAGTTCTGTGTGCCTTTCGCATCTTTAGCAATGCCTGGACTCGTCAAGCTTTCTACAACATCTTTTCAACTCTTTGGAAGCTGCTACAAATGGCCACTGGACAGAAGGCTCGGTTCTTCTTCGACTCCTTCGGCATCCTTCTCTTTCTACTTGATGCCGAGGCAGCCCAATTGGTGGGTCTGGCGGACTCTTTAGTTGAACTTGCACCACCAATGGAGCGTGCTCCGGAGTGGTTGCAGCCTCTGTATCCGCTATCAGCTGAGATACTCATTGACATTGTTGGATTTTTCAAGTTGTGCACTGTGCATGCAAACCGGTGAGGACTTTCTGTTGCTGCTGTCACCTTACTGACTTGTTTTAGAGGAATTACAGAAGTTGCCAGATTTCTGCCAGAAGTAGAGGCAACGGAATTCATTGGACGTGCAAAAGGATTCCGCCAGCTGTCAGATTACCGTGACCGGGAGGACTTCATGCAATGGTGCCGTGTCCACCATCATGTAAAGGTTCAACGTTTGTCTTCCCCTTACGTCTTCCCCTTTACTATACCAATGTTTCCATAGAGTGGCAGCAAGACAAGGACAGATTCCCATGGAAAGAATTAGGTTACAACAGATTCGCATCCAATGTGCCTCTCGACCACTGGATGACAACTCCAAATCATATGAATGAAATTGAAAGCTCTCATCATCGCACATATCACCTGTGTGGTACGGGCCTGAGCTTTATTCATGCTGTCATCAGGTAAGCACTTCTTTCTCCGTAGCTTATCCTTGCACTTTTGACCCGTTTCTTCAAATACTAGCCGTGCTGAAGTCGATAGGGAGCTCCTTCAGGAATTCATGTTGGACTCACTTTGTGGAGTGGCTTCTCGTCCCTCAAACACTCACCTTCAAGCTGCTATTCGCAACAATCACCGAACCGACTCTCGCAACTACAGAGCTCAAGCTGTTGCAGAGAAGAGGAAGGCAGCGCAATTGGAGGATCGCCTGGAGGTATTGGAACAGGACCGCGCTTCCCTTCAACAGCTTCTGATAACGAATGGAATCGATATCCCCCTCCCTCACTCTGTCCCACTCTCTACAAATACATCTTCCTCTAGCTCTCGCATCAAGAAGTCACAAACGTGCAGCAAATGTGGTGGGGTTGGACACAATAAGAACAACCGTTCTTGTCCTCGTTACGGTCTTTAACAACTCCGCTCTCTCTTTGAACAATTCCTTCCACTCGTAGTTCCTTCCCTCATTGCTACCTTCCGTCAAGTTGGTCCTTGCTTCTTTCCTTTCCGTCTTTGCGTTGCTTCGACATACATTACTTCATAATCACATAGACCACGTGAATCATAATGCACTCAACAAGTACTTGATTGTGAGCCCTTTCTTGTCCTTTCGGAAAGCACATGAGCATCTGGCGGAAGCGAGCTTTATCGGAAGGGCAGGAAATGTTTCAGCTTCCCCTGCTTCCTCACTCCCGCAGGTAAGCCGAGTTTTGGATCTGTCCAGTCTGCCCGCACCACGAGAAAACATTAACCTCTCGTACAAGAAAATAACCTTTCGGACGAGAAAATAACCCTCATACGAAAGTAGGGGTTAACTATTATGAAGTGACTTCACAATTCGCAACAGATTGGCTGCGTAATTTATGCATCATCGCAACATCCCCAGCGAAGGCTAATGCAACTTTGAGCTCATTTGAAGCTCTTGTGATTGACATATGCGAATTGTAAACACGCATGCCTGCTACATGAGTCGGCACCATCTGCTTCCGTAATTCCTTCCTTATTTCTGTTTTTCTAGGATTGGTATTATCAGCAGAACTCGAGAATATATGGCTCTTCCATCGGATCCCTGAGAAATCTCCATGAAGAGCCTGTGACTGAAGAGACCAATCAGTCGTCTACCCATTCGCAAGCCAGGTCTGCCTCGACGTCCCCCTTTGCTAATTGTCGAATGGATCCATCTGCAACTCGCAACAGTACTACCTGCCAGACCAAGTGTCAAGAAGAAGAAGCATGATGTTTCCTTACCGTCTGGCATCCGTGTTGGAGTAGGTTAAGATGGTCTTCGCCCTCCCCTCATGAAGTCACTCCCCAAAGTTAAGCCTTTCTGAATCCTTCTCTTTCCCTTCAAATTTTGGACTTTTTCACCGCTTTCCTTTCTTCCTTTAAGTCTGCACTTTCTATCTCCCACAGTGACTTTCTTGTATTCATTGTACTTCTACTTATTTTATTCCCTTTTACAGAACACGCATCTAACATTCTTTTACAATAGCCGCAATCAAGTATCGCGTCAAAGCCTTCCCTTCAAGGGAGCTTTGTCTCTCACCCAGCCATCTTAGACGTCATGCAAAACCCAGGAGAACACTACACCTTGCGAGGGACCGTGAGATCGAAGAAGATTAGGAGGGAAAAGTCACTAGAGGAGGAGGAGGTTGATGGAAGAGGTCGTTGAAGGGAGAAAAGGAGGTGAAGGTGATAGGTTCTGTGTCGCGGTTCCTTGTTCATACCTATCAGCTTCATGGCCTTCTGGTCGGAAAAAGCTCGTTAATATAAAAAAAAGCCCACAGAAGACACTATCACGAGATTAACGAACTTATCGCAATGATTTCAAATATTCTCTCTCAGACCGTCTCATCAGCGTCGCGAGGAGACAACCGAAGTCACGTTATGGCGAGGGATGACTCCATCAGCTTCATTCCAGTATTATCTACTTCCGAGTGAGAGATCATTTTCTTCATCCTCTGATTAAGCTTGCTCACAATTAGTGTAGTGACTTATGGAGCGCGGATTCCGTAATGGAGAGCTTCGCTTCACCTCTCACAGCGGCTTCCATTGATTTGTCGCGCGTGTACGCCTCAGGCTACTCTCTCGGGGGCTCTGGGGCCTGGGATTTGATCCTGTCCTATCCTGCCAACTTCTCTGTGGCACTCATCAGCTCTGGGGAACCCATCGGCGTTTCAGATAAAGATGATAAGGCCGTAGCTACAGCTAGACTTCCTGTTTGGGGATTCGCTGGGACTGAAGATAAGGGAACGTTCGAATCTGACGTGAGGAACGCCATGGACTCTTTGAATGCCCAAGGTGGGAACGGAACTTTCACTCTCATCGAAGGAGCGGATCATTACGTCGAATCGTTCGCGCCTTGGGAGTATGACAATGGAGCCGGATTCGACTTCGTCCTCGCTAATTCGAAAATGGCTCAACCTCTCCTGGTAAGTGTTCTCTCACGATGCGACGTTTCATGGAGAAGCCTTGTAATCGGTATCGTTACTACTTCCCCTTCCAGTCTCGAGGATCTCGACCCTGATGCTAATCCTCACATCTGTCTCCAGCAGTTGCTCCTGTTCCCCGACGGTATTCCCAGCGAGCATTACTGTGACGCTTTGATCACATTGATTTCGTTCGTTTTGGCTTGTTTTAGGACTTTGATCTCAAACCCATACTACCCAAACAGTACAAAATCATCAAATTCGAAAAAAGAAATTGACATATTTGTACCTGTGAAGAATTAGGGAGAATTACTTTCGTTAACGGCGCATTGCTTTGTGTAGCTGCTAGGCTTTATATTTTGAAAGAAAACACGACAATCATTCTTTCCTGTTGTACCATCTTGCGATCTCAGCAATGCTCTCGCTTCAGAATTGTAGAATAGTCCAACAGTTGATGAAATATAGTGTACGAAGGGTATAAACCGAAACGCTCCATTATGCAATCGCAGAAGGACCTAGTTCTCAAAATCTTGTTGCTAACACCCATGTTCAAAATGCTGATAGGCGCCGTAACCACAGGCATATCATGGACGCGACGTGGATCTTTTCATTCCCGTGACATGCGGGACACACGAATATTCGAACGCGCATGAACACGTATCCCATATTTTTAACATGGCACGCTGGCACATCACTATGGGGATTGATGGCAATATCAACATTCCTAACTGCTCTCAGCCCGCCCCAAGCCAAGGCTGTTGAGGCATGGACGGAGCCGAAAGATCGCATTCTTTTGGGTGAGAGAAAGATACTGAACGACCGCCTCCCTCCCCTGTCAACTCGGCTCGTCATCAGCACCTTACCTGAAAGCTCCTCGCCATGGCACCCCCATAGAGATCACCGACCTGAAGGGCAAGTCGCTAATTCAGCGTTCTTATCGAGAAGACGTTCCCTCTTCCGCCATCGAGCGATTTGTTCCACTGCTTTCGGAAATGGAAGAAGAGAATCAATTCGTTACGCCTTGTTTACGAGTGAAGGAATCAATTACATGTATATTAGGCATAACAATCTTCACCGTGAGTCTTGCCTTTTCTCCAGAAGACGGATTGAGTACAATGGGAATGAAATGCTGAATCGTCGTGGGTCATCATGCCACGTACTGAACCCTACCACTTACAAATTTCTGAACCACAGTCCTTGCAATCTCTAAATTTAACTCGAATGCTGCTTGAGGTCCTCGCCTTCCTTCATACATTAGCCAGCATCAGTCACCTTCTCCTGTGCCTTCGCTGTGCTGACGGCCACTCCTGGTGTAGGTCCTCACCGAGTATTTCAAAGAACTTGAGGTCGAAGCAGTTGGAGATAACTTCGTGATCATCTATGAGGTAAGTCAATTCGGTTCCCGTTTTTGCGAAATTTTGAACATCCATGCTCAGCTACTAGACGTGATGATGGATTTCGGCTATCCTCAAACCATTGAGTCCAAATCCTGCAAGAATACATCACGCAGGAATCGCACAAGCTCGAGATCCAACAAGTTCCGGTGCCGGTTAGCGTGACGAGTGCTGTGTCATGGAGCAGTGAAGGCGCTCGGTATCGGATGAACGAGGTGTTCTTGGATGTCATCGAAAGAGTCAACCTCTTGGTGCGTACCACATCTCTCTCTAAGAGGCCACTATGTTGGGCGTTGATTTGGTCTCGTTGAATAGGTGAATATGGCGGGAAATATGGTTCGTTCAAGATGAAGTGCTACCTATCGGGTATGTCGGAGCTACGACTAGGATTGAACGATAATGTGATGTTCGAAAGTACTTGGCGGAGTGCGTTCTCAGTGCTTTAATTCTTCATCCATACGCTGATAAGTACTGTTCGGTAGCATCTCGAGGCAAAGCCATTGAGATGGAGGACGTCAAGTTCCATCAATGTGTTCGTTTGGCACGTTTCGAAAATGACCAGACGAACTCTTTCATCCCCCCAGATGGAGATACCACCTTTACCGGGGCACTTTTTCCATAACCTCCTCTTCCGACCTTCCGTCTTCGTAACTACCTACGCTTACTTTCTAATATGGTTCTTTTCCCCCAATATTGCTCATAAGTTTCCAGGAAAACGCCTTCCTGTACAAGACGAGTTCGACTTGACAAGAAGCAGAGAACCACGTCTCACTTAACTTAACTGTAGTCTTGTAGTTCGAGTCATTGGTAACCGAAGACAACGGGATTTCTTATCAGAACTGACTTTTTGTTGGTGGCTTGGACAGGAGTTACACTTGACTTGCGCTTGACGCAGTCGTTCTTCCTATGCGTTGTCCCGAAAAATGAGAAGAGGAAACCCAGAGTGACTTACAGTCTAGGTCTAGATGAGCGGAACGCCGGTTCCTTCCTAACTCGAAAGTCGAACAGTTCGGGTTGAACCATGTTCCCCAAGTCCAAAACCCAATATTGACTCACGGATGTTCATTAGAACGGTAGTGTTGTGCAAGCACACTAACCTCTAAGCAATACTTATTATTATTATAGTATACGAAGCCCAGGGAAAGCGTCCGTTCTCGTGGTCAGTCCTTAATACCTCATAGTACAACAAACGGAGTACGATAAACGTCTTCTTGTTTTGTACGTGTAAGGTGTTCTTAGGGTTTGGTTACCGAGTTTTACAAAGGTGCTGACGGCGGACGAGAGCTGAGACCAAGCAGGATTCGCTTATTAGTAGCGGCCCGACAAATAAACGTGTTTGGGTAGCCTAAACGTTCCATTAGCTCTCTCCTACCACTTCCTTTTTATGCCTGGACCCCACTACATAGATTGGGTGCCGTCGCGAACTATAGGCGAGAAGAGCTGCTAAAACTCCATAGCTTGAACCTAGGGCCTATGTCACTTTATACCTTAGAGTTTGAACTGTGACTAACCTCGTGCCAAGAGATTCAGAAGACAACAGGGTTTCTTTTCGTTTGTAGTCCACTACGATCACGTAATTTGCAATGCTGCTTGGAGGAAACTGTCTACCTTCGGGCTTTACACGTGCGTACTCCTTAAGGAACAAAGGAGGGTTGACGAACTAGGAGGTATGTTTCGGCTGAAAAGTCCATTCATAACATGGCAAGGATGCCGACGGACCTAGCTACGGTTGTGAATCGGTCCCTCTTCTACTCCACTTCGCCTTGTATGCGCCTTAGCACCGCACAGACGTAGTAGCCCATGCCCTTACATGTGAAGTTGCAATAAACGGTAGCTAGCAACAAACTTGACACGAGACTGGACAACATTGTAATTAGTCGATTGTGCCGGTGTTTCGGACGTTGCATTGTGCGCTTTCTCCTTTCCGATTGGAACTGTTATATAAGATGGGAACTAGGGACGATCGGAGACGGGTCTACTCTCCGAACTGAACACATAAGTCTACCATCGAGTACTCGAGCCTG
>MU271366.1:61389-81978 GCA_021432655.1 Atractiella rhizophila
AACTACAATACTTACTAAGGGCCTTGACCGCTTGCTTGGAAGAAAAGATATTGAAGCTCAATAAATTTATCCTCGGGAGTAGTAGCAGACAGCTTCCGCTCAGTGTCATATCTACAAACATTACAAAGGTTGCTGGCGCCATACCGACGAGCTTACTTGTCTGCCAGATAAGTAATGATAGCACATGACTCCCAGATCGTAAAGTCGTTGTTTTTGTGATCTATCAGCGTCGGTACGCGTCCGTTTGGATTTAGTTTCGTGTGTTCCGGCCCTTTGTGCTCCCCTGAGTCTGCAATTGTAGCCAGAACTAGACGACACAGAGAGGACGCAAACCCTTCGTGAAGTCCATATATATATGCTGGTAATCAAGTCCCAAGCATTCCAGGACGATTGCGACTTTCCAGGGCTAGAAAACGCCATGCTATGTCAGTTGTACGTGTCAAGAGGACCCAAAGACCATACATTTGGTCCAGCATCGTGAGAATAGAGCGTAAAGTCAACCATTTGGATCTGCTATTCTTATAAATCAACCGGATTCGATTTATTGGACGCTTGAACTCACCAGTACTCGCCTCCCTCCTTTTATGTTCTCACCGCGAATCTAATGTGGACCCTCTCATCATCTGCGTAGAATGTAGGATGCCTGTCTAAATGAAAAGGTATCCGATCACGCAGTTAGCTGCCCGTATGCAGCAGCGGGGAGAGGTGGGGATGAGCGAGAAAATAAGCCTAACACGCTCTATCACCCCCGTCGGTGTAGCTAGGATATCGACTTCCAAGAACTGACATTTCATCGTTTTCCAAAATGATCATTGAACCAAAGGCCTCCGGCTCGTTTTCATCATCCGGGTCGTGACAGAGTTTCGTAATGTAACTTTGCCTTTTTACGATGAAGCTGACCCACGCTGAGAAATTGCTTACTTTATGCACATCTCGTTGCAGGCCGGGAAAGGTGTTAACCCCACACATCCCCGAAACAAGTCAGCAGGATGATGCACGAAGCTTACCAAGCCGGAACCACTCTTTCCTTTATCATCGCAAAATATGGCGTTCAGGTGGCCATTCAAAGTTTGTGGTTATCAAATTGCAGATCTTTTTTCCCGCGACATCGCAAACACTAACCTGAAGTGGCGTCGGCTCGGTGACGCCTGGTATCTTCCGGAGCTTTTCTAGGCCAGGTTATCAACTCGCCCTTCTTTTGGAGATTGGTTTGTGGAGCAGCAGAAGGACGCTGCGGAAAACGGCACTGTCTAGCGTGATTCCACATTTCGTTTCGTTGACCGAGTATCACAATCCTCAACACAGCCCCCCCATGCACTTTCATAAACACTTCATGTCCGAAGAAGCTCAAAGCAAACTCAAACGCGACTTAAAAAGCGGCCTCCCCTGCCGAGGGTTGCACCTGCCTCACGATTTTCCTGTCACAAAGCAGCTGCTATGTCTTCAGCAAACCTGAGTTTTTACTGTGGAAGAACAACTCGATCTCGCCGTGCAACGTACAGCTTTAGAAAACTCTCTTTCTGCTAGTCGGACCTATCTCACAGGTTCGATCTCCTTGCTCCCCATGTAAGCTTCACTGAACTGGAGCGCAGCTTGCTTTGCAGTTTTCGGTTGGGACTTCATCCTCACTTTCCCAGATGAATACAATTCTATGTGGAAAGCGCAGCGTTGGACACCAGTCCGAGCCGCATTCTTCTTCAATCGGTATCTCTCTCTTTCCATTCGCCCTGGCTTACATGAGAAATGTGAAGTTACTGGAGCCTCTTGCACTTTGTCATCTCGATGTGTTTTGTCTGGATCGAATTCCAACCGAAAACGTGCGATAAGGTTCATTTCTTCAACCTGTCGCCGCTATAATCCTGTTCTGTGCATCTCCTCCCGATTCAAGTATCCATGGGACTGAGATAATATGACACAGTGAACTGCGAGTTTCTATTAGGCGCAAGAGTGTGGGTAATGTGGAACCGTCGTAATTGGATTGCTTACTTCTTCGGAGTCTTTGCCATTGCTGGTACGGCTGTTCAAGTTTGGTCAGTTGCTCAGAACGAGGCGTTGCATTTGTACGCCACTGTGCACAAGGGATAATTGATGACATGTCCAACAGACTGCCTGGTTTGAGGGGATGCATCTCTGTCGGAAGGGTCCAAAAGTGATTCATCCTTACCTCAATCTGGCAGGAACCAAGCTGACACTTCGTACAGCCGTCAATGGGTTTATTGGTTGGGTTTCATCGATACACGAATCAAACTAGCTGATGGAAAGCATAGGGTCCCGCTTCTCCTTTACGATACGACGGCAACAATGTTCACGCTTGTGTCAGTCACCTCTTCTTTCATCTGACTGAGGCCAAAATCGTTGAAAGCCCTATCATCACACACTGGAACAACACACCGCCGACACGTCTCCTCTCAATCTTTATACGCGACGGCGTCCTCTACTTCATCATTGTATTCATCTGCAACCTAGTCAATGTAATTTACTTCAGGTCCGTAGAATCTGCCCGGCTTCACAGCCAGACCCTTTCTGAACTGACAGAAAGCCAATCAGTGTCCCCAGAGTTCTCATCTCATCTTTGAATTCGCCGCTCGCCGTAGCATTCACAACGATGATGGCTTCTCGCATTGTGCTCCACCTTCGCTCTGCTGCTCGCAGGTTGAACTCTGGTGATGGAGGTAGCGCCAGTGGCTCCTATGGAGGCAACAATACTGTTCCAAAGTTTAGGAGCCCTAGAAAGTGGGATGTAGGTGAACAAATAGGAGGGAGGCAAATGGAAGACAGCTTGTATAATCCGAGCTTGGACCTGGCACCGATCCAAATGGGGAGTGAGCCAAAAAGGGGGCAAGTGGACTGAGAGTTGATAATGCTAGAACACATTAGTTGCATAAGAGTGCTGGAACGCATAGTTGCATAAGAGGATAGGAATATCATAAGACATAAGGAAGCATACCTGAAACACCCAAACTGGTTGCACGTCTAACAGGTCAAATAACAGTATCTCTATGTCAGAAATAAGTGATAAGAATGTGGACTGAGGAGGCCTAAGCCTACCTTCTAGTCCGGTTGCTCTTATATGATAACAGGGGCTCTTGAAAGGGGAGAATGGGTAGTGACAGAATCATACACCTCCTTTCGCCACGAGCTCTAAGCCTTTTAGGCTTCCACAAAGTAGGAAGGGTGTGGAGGGTTTAATCGGGGTGATGATGATGATGCTGAAGTCATATATAGAGCTTTTTGAACCGATTAATTATGAAGCTCTTCAACGAGGTAGATAGATACAAGGACCGCGAGGCACACCCCTCCTATTCCTAACCGCACAAACCCTTTTCTAACACCACCACCAACCTACTGCCCCCCGTTGCCTCTTGGTCTCCCGAAAATACAGAGATCCTCTCGATTACATTGGCACCGTAGATGGCTGGGTGAGCATCAAAACTCCCCTAGAGGATAGGACTTTGACGCGATGCTTGAACGAGGCTGCCACCATGTACGTTAGTTACGTGCTCTGGAAAATGAAACGGCAATAGTGTTACAACAAAAGAAGGAGAAAGAGAGAATAGAATGTAGAAAGAGCTCGTAGGTATAAGAAAACGATAAAGAGATTAAAGGAGAATAAGGATTCAGAAAGCTTAACTTAGGAAAGCCGTTAAGCGAGGGAGCAGCGGAGTCCACTCAGCCTACTCCTTCTCGGCTGCCAGACGCGCAGGAAGCTTCGTGTGCTTTCTTCTTGTATCTGAGAACCCTCTCTGTGGAACGAGTGTGGATGGGGAACCTTTTGGTAGCACGGATGAACTTCCATAGCGGCGGAATGGCGTCCGGGTTGGAAAGGACTGAGGTGTAGCTGGTAAGGCGGACTCCAACTTTGGCCAAGTTGGGCTCGAGGATGTTTCTAAGACCAGCAGTTATTCTTTGACGATTGCGAGTGAAAAGAACAAACTTAGATTTGTCTTGCTCAAAAAGAGCTCCGTGACTACTGCCCCAATCCTCCGCCTCCTCAAGCATTCCCTCGAGTCCCGCTATTGCTAGCACCACTGACGACGACCTGTACAAGTAGGAGACATCGTCGATGAAGCCAGCTGACTGAGAGTCCCAACGGGAGGCTATGCGGAGCAGGGAAGCGTTGTAGAAAAGATAAAGGATTGGGGAGAGAGGGGAGCCTTGGACCAGGCCGATATCGATGGGCAGTTGAGCCGAATTGAAGCCATCAAAAGAGTAGGATGTGGATCTGCCCTCCAGCCAAGACGAAACCAGGTTGTAGAAGCGGGGGGTCCACTTTCGCTTTCTGGAGGTTGTCGACTAGCCTGCAATGAATGACGGAGGGAAAGGCACCTTTCACGTCTAGAAACACTGCGGCCGTCACTTGTCCCTTCCTCCACCCCTCCATAATAAATTCTACAACCGAAAGAAGAGCATCCGTCGTGCTACGGCCCGAACGACCTCCGAAGTGTTGGTTAGGAAGAAGGAGGTGCTTCTCGGCGAAGAAGGCGAGTTTCGCGGCTAGAACTCCATCAAAGACTTTAGCAAGGCACTTCAAGAGAGCAATCGGACATTAGGGCTTTGGAACAGAATAATCCGGTTTCTTGGGCTTCTTTAATATCGCCGTAGAGAAACACTTCCACTTTTGTGGGAAATAACACATAGAATAACACGAAGTGATGATGTGGAAAAAGACTTCCCTGATACTAGGCCAAAGTTCCTTCATCAGCAATTTCCCTGGGTGCTATACGATCTATCCTAGCACCACCGTATAGACCCTTCCTAGGAGCTGCTAGGTGGTCCTATGGTGCTATAGGACCTCGTTGAACCTATGGCAAACTTTAAACGCAAACTTTGAAACTAATCCATGACTCCAGAGTGACTCACCGCATTTCCATTGCATAGGGGGCCAGTGGGTTAGGGGCTGTTGCCCTCCTTGAAAAATTTTCACGAAGTCCATCCGCATCGAACGTTCATCTGCATCTTCTTCAATATCTCCTTACCCAATTTTCCGCAGCTGTCGCCTTTGTGCAAACCTTCCCTTTCTCTCCACATCCTTTCTGGACATGGAAGCTGCATCTCAACTGACCAACTCACACCTTCTGCAATCTAGTGCTGTGACTGTGTGCAACAAACCCCATCGCTGTTATGGAATCTGGATCAGCCTGAAGGGAGTTGTTTCTGTGAACTGTGCTCATTTATGTGTGGGACTATGTGGAGTGTAGAGAAGTTTTAAAGGTATGTTGTCCTTCTCTTCGGCATACCGTCGGTCAGAGGAACAAGATGGGAAGATGTGTGACACTCTTCATATTTCTTCTTACATTGTTGTCTAGACCTTGTCTCTCTCCATCCTCCCGCTTACGCTCCTTCCTCACCGAACCTCTTATCACCTGCAATGGTCTTGCTGTTACACTCCGCATCACAGCTTACCCACTTGCTCGTATGAGGTGAAGAACCTGCTTACATTCTCTTCAATTCCCCTGAATGCATGCGGTAAAAAGCGGTCCCAGGAGTCAACAGATGGTCATTGAAGCGGCTTGGACTGTTCAAGCTGTGGTGAGACCACAGAACTTCAAATGTTCTAGTATTCAGTGTTGAATCTAGTGAGTAAGGTCATCGTTCTAATGGCAGTCCTAATCTGAGTTGAGGAAGGAGCAAAGTGACATGAAAATGTTTCAATCTACTTGAGCTACATTGCTGACATAGATCTGCGCACTATTTGTGAGTCAATATATCTCCCAAAGTCCCTTCACTCACAGCTAGTAGACAGGCACTTCGGTAAGACGGTTTGTTGACCTTGTGTTAACCCGCCCTGTTTAGCACAGGTCAGCTCCACACAACCCACAGCACATCCGATCTACCTCCCTCTTTCCTCATGTTTTTCCTCAAATCAAAAAGGTTATCTTAAACATTAGAACGGTGAAACTGTAGGCTGGATAGGAGGTCGTGATGGGATGTGATAGAACAAGCAAATGATTCAATTTTACAGTGCAAGATGTGTAAACTATGAGATTACCTTGATTAATATAATGGATTTCATTGCACATATATGTCACAAAGCACGAGAAGGAGCCTGCAAATGAAATAAGGAAGCAAACGAGGTGACTCAGTCATAGCGCTATAGCGCTATAGTGCCGCTCCTAGCGGTCTAGGATAGTGACCAGGTGACAAAAGTCCTATGAGCTATCATAGGGCTCATAGCTCCATAGACACCCGTCCAGAAAGTGCTGATGTTGAGGACCCAGTTTGAGATTCCATCGTTCCCTGGGGCTGACTTCCTTTTTACATTCTCGATGTAGCGATCTAACTCCTGGATTTCGATTTCACCAAAGTCGATCCAGTCATCAATAGCTGCTCTCTCCTGCTGTAAGTCATCCAACACGGGGTTGGGGGTGGGAAGCGCTGAAGGTGTCGTGAAACATCCTCGCCTTTCCCTCATTTTCGAAAGTGAAGGAGCCATCAGGATTCTGTAGGGGCGGGATCTGTCTCTCGTGGCTCTCATGCTTGGCATATGACGAAGCAGTCCAGAGCAACTGTTCATCCAAGCTAGCTAAGAAATTGTTCCAGTGCGAGCGCTTTCACGCTTTAACCACACGACGGAAGCTTGAAGAGAGCTATGCCACAGCACATAGTCCGCTTCGCTTTTTGTCTTCTGGAATCTATTTCTTTGCTTGCTGGCTTTCGCACAGAGCTCCGTGAGGTCCTCGTCCCACCACCTCTTAGGAAACTTAGAGTTCTTCACTTTCTTTGTGGACACCTCCAGCGCTGAATGGATGAACGAAGTGAGATACTCAACTGCCAAATCTGCATCCTCTTTCACGGTTCAAAGGAGTCTCACGGTCAAAGGGATAACTCTTCAAACGAGCTTCAACATCCTCTCTCATCTTTTCCCAATCCACCTTGGCAAGATTGAATCTTTCCAAGTCTGGTGGATCGGTCTTCTCCAGATTGAAAGTCGTGAGTATGGGGAAGTGGTCGGAACCATGGTTCAGCTCTGGGGCACGGGAGGTTATGTATCGCTCTACTAGATTATGTGCTGCCGCGTTAACAAACACGAGGTCGATGACCGTTTGAGACTCCCTTGCTGCCCAGGTGACCACTCCTTGGTCCGACCTAAGGACCAACCCCACATCTGTTAGACTTGTTAGCAATTCTTCCGCCTTCGGCTCTCGTCTTAAATATCCTTCTTGGTTCCAAAGGTCGTGGTGCAAATTAAAATCGCCTCCAACGTAAAGTAAAAAGTTATCGTCAGAATTAAACTCGATCAAAAGCTGGTGGATCATGTCAAACAGGACCTTTAAAATGTCGGACATGATGTCGGCAGCATTGCAAACGTTAAATAAAACGAGGGTGTACGGCGGGCACCAAATTTTAACGGCAGAAATTTCAGGAATAGGAGAGATGATTTGGGAGATAGAAGAGCTGTGGATTGTTTCAGAGTTGATCAAAATGGCAGAGCGAGCAGACGGCAAAGTAGAAAAGCGGCGCCAGCCTGGGTAAAAAGGCAGAGAGAGGCCTGGAGTAACGTATGGTTCCTGAAGAAGTAAAGCATCGAACATGTCGTGGGCGGTAGAAAAAAGCGAGTGGATAGCAGCTGGGTTTAATCAGGGTTCTGGTTGGACAAGCGGACCCCGGCTGGAAGTTTCAGAGACTCGATTTCAACACTGACTTTTCGTTCAAAAGGGGTGACGCGGAGGGATTGGGAGTGACTCCAGAAGAAGCAGAGAAGTCGAGGTTACTATCATGGAAGAACATAGTGGAACTACTTTGTCTTCCAGTATGCAGTGAGAATCTCCCACTTTGCCATCGAAAAGGAATGGAATAGACGCCTCAGGACTCTCCATGACCGCCCTGAATCATCCAGAGCATCCCCATTTAGCACAAGGAGCATATGATGCGTTTGCCACCTCATCTTGAGGAACTGGGAAATGCAGGAGAGACAGCCCATAGCTCCAGAAATCCGAGAGTGGGGAGTGCAAAACCTCATGGCTGGACACGAAGTCTTTCGTCTTTGTGAGGGGGATGAGAAGGCAAGAAGATACCTTGTTGCAGTTCTTGAAAATGCTGCAGGCAACAATACCGATGCGAAAGTGGCAGCTAGAGAGCAGAAGAGGAGAAAAAAGGTCTACTTTGTCCTCTTGATCTTAAAACACAGCAAGTTAATTGAATCTTTAACAGTACACAATAATGGATGATGGCGAGGACAAAGCTGAGGATGTCACCTCCACAGGTTTGTTTTGTGTTGTCCTACAACTAGTTCATTTGTTGATGGTGTGAGCAGTTCCTCAAATAATCAAGATCACAGTCCCCAGAACCATCGTTGTCCTCCGCTACCACTTGGGTACCAGTCAGAGAAGGGTGTGTGTAGATTAGCTTTCACATAGTAATCTTTAATGATCACTCCCTGGAACCTTGCAGGGCTGGTCCAGTGCAGGCCTAGTCACTCAAGGCACTAGCACTCAAAATGGTGTTGGTTTAGAGATGGTTTAGGGCCGATTTTTGGCTCCACAGCAGTGCCAGTTTTGTGCGTCTGGTGCGCTGTTAGTGTTGCAGTTAGTGCTCATGTGTAAATCGAATATTCAGTGCCTTTAGCGCACTGTCAGTGCAATGTAGTGCCAATCTAGCGCATAAAACAGTGCACGGTTAGTGCAGCTTTAGCGAGGGTCCAGTCGCATCCCATTCACGGCTCAGTTATACAGGAGCATAATGGAAATGAATTGATTCCACCACAGTCTTTACCCCTGATTTACGCAGTGATACTCCCATCGCCATCTCCCCTGTTCCCTCCCTAATCCCTCTTTCTCCTCAAACACCGAATGTGCCATATTATCGTGGTCTTAACAGTCGAAGCCCCTCTCATGTTCCTGCACTGTTACCTCCACTCCCTCTGCCACTTCCACTAGTACTAGCAACACGTTCCTGATCGTCCTGGCTGCCTTTGAGTAGTCGAAGAAGCTCCAATATCCTTTTGTCGATGGAATTAAAAGTACTGACGAATACGATTCTGATAAAGGTTTAATGCCTCTCCTAGACTTTCAATTTGCAGAGGCGGAAGATTCTGGACATCTTTCACCTGACCTTTCTTCCTGCCCATTCGCAGAGAGCTAGCAAGATCGGATAGAATACTTTGCAAGAGTGCAGCGGCAATATGCATCTCGCGATAGTTGACGTCCTTGTCTTTCTTGCTCTTCATAAAGAAAGGGGAATCGACAGGTGCATTTTCAAAGAGTCGTTGCACCTTTACAAATGGGGGATGGGATGAAAGGGATGCCTATTCGAATTATTGAGGTCATGGGACTCGTTCAAAGGCATAATGACCCACTGACCGCGTCGATTTCGTCCACGTTTGTGATCAATGACCAGGCAACCCAACGACGCAAATTGCTCTCCAACGTTGACTGTGCTGGTAGGATTTCCATGAGTTCCTGATAACAACTTGAACCGATTCCCATCACATATCGCAGAAGGGATTGACCAATCGACGCAGCCTTCGAATGGTCAGTGCCAGGGCGAATGTACCTACACGAGAACTTACTGCAGAAACCTTTGCTAACGTAAATGTAGAAAAGATGCGACAAATGGAATCGACAATTTTGTCCTTTAGGCCAATATCCTTGCCTGTTGATGGATCAAGACTGAGACGAGCGAGAAGAAAAACAAGTGCCGTTGAATCTGTCTCCCTGATTGAATGTTTATGGATAAATGAGTGCACTAAGGATACGACGCACGAGAACAGCTGATGTTCAGCAAATCGCTGCAGAACGTCTAATGTAATATGAACAGCCTTCGTACGGCATTCTTCATTCAATGAAGCGACATCGACTTGCATATCGTCCCAGTTTGGCTTTGCTCCGAGGCTCCTGAATGTATCGAATACTTGAGAGGTAAAGTCGTATGTGTCAATCGCAGAGAAAGGAAGCGTGAGCAACAGTTCGTATGCGGCAGACAGGATGGAGGGTGGCCCAAGCGAGCTCGTAGCTAGGAAAAACCAGCATTAACCTGTTTACTCTGAACCAGAGTCAACGTACCAACATGAAATAAGAAGCTCAAAGTTTGGTCATCCAAGTGGTAAGCGTGGCTGCAAAAGGCGAGATCTACCTCCTCGTAAACCTTGTGGGAAGACAAAAGTTCTGTTGTTGCTGATGAGAATTGGCGCAGGCATTTTGGGAAAATGTACTTGACAGGTAAGTATGAACTTTGACAAGTGTCGCCGAAGCATCCTCTGGACAAGGCAGGAGGGTGAAAGCCTTTAACCAGTGAGTGAGCACGCAATTTACTACACTAACAGCCAAGCGCTTACCTCTTCCGCATTCTCCCTCCCACGCATCGGCTTCCAAAAGGTCCTCTTCTTCATCGCCACTTCCATTTCTGACTGAGCAGCACCATCCCCGTAATCCTTCTCCAATATCTTTACCAGCTCCTGTTTCTGCCCAAATTCGCTGGCCAACTTTTTCAATTCGTCTCGATGAATGTTCAGCACTGAAGGTGACGTCGGCGGTGTGGACACAGCAGGAGGGATGGATGAAGTGTCATTCTGCTTGTTGGTAATATCCAATCATTAGCACAGATCATGAACGGAAAGGGGCAACGCACATCATTCCATCCATTCTCTCTCCCCTTCGCGATAGGAGTCTTTAAAGTACTTTCCTCCAGTACAATCTTCTTCCTACCCGTGTCCTGCTTCTTTGATTCCTTCTTCAAGAGCGCGTCCAAATCCAACAGCTCCTCCTCACTTTCGCTCTCGCCCTTATCCTCTCCTCCTGTTCCTCCTCCGTCCTCGATTTCAACATCATGCTTAACCATCTCCAACGTCTTTCTCGCAAACTCCCTCGCCTTTTCCGCCGCCGTTTCGCCCGGCTCTTGATTTTTGTCGGGCTCCAAACTGGAAAGAGAAGTGAGAGAGGACGAGGCGCTCATAGCCTCCGCAGGTAGTCTTTTCTGAGGACGGTTGACAGAACCGGAGCTCTCCACGAATAGACGGATCTTGGGGTTGGTCCCAGAAGGTGGGGGGATAATGATTTCAAACTTCTTCCGAGGTCCGTTCGGAGGAGGCGAAGAGGAACGACGAACCGTTCTTGACGCTGGTGGTTTTGATGTAGGTGACCCATTGGTCTCTGTCGTGGGGGCATCTTTGCAGATCGCGCTGGATCCTCGAGCTTTTGGCGTGGTGGATTTCGCGGCAGAACGGAGCGAACGAGTGGCTGGAGTAGTGGGACCTGGTACAGGTGGTTTCTTCCTCTTAACTCTCACCGGAGATGAGTCTTCCTCTCCCTCTCCCATCTCCATCGCTTCTGCCTCCACCGGCTGTCTCCTTCTCTCTTCCACCGGCGTTTCTGGCACCACAAAGCTCTTCATCTTCCTCCCCACCTCTCTCCTGCCTTCTTCCCCACTGAGTCCATCTACAGGAGTCTCTGGCACGACAAAATCCATTCCCGCTCCATCGTCAAGCTTGCTGGCAGACCTGAGCATTCTCGTATTCAGAATCGCTTAGGATTGGATGACGGCGCGGAACTTCTTCCTCCCTGCTACCTCAGCAGATAAAGACGGTTCTAAAGTTCCTTCCGTTCTCTCCCTCCTATCCTCATCTCCAGAAATCGACCTAGACTTCTTCCTACTGACCATACTCTCGGATAACGCAAACCGCTCAGCTTCCACCTCCGCTAGCTTCCGCTTCGTCCCACCCACCGGAGTTCCAGTTCGCGTCAAAACGTTCTCCTTCTCCTTCCATTTGCTCATTGATGAGTTCTCTGGCTTCTTTCCATTCGAGCCCCTATTTCTAGCTGGAGCCCTATGAGGTCTTTCCACACTAGTACTTGTCTCAGCTGTTGAGGAGGCAGGGGTTGAAGCATGTACTCGTTTTGCAGTTGTCGCTTTGGAAGAGGAGGCGATCTTGGAACTAGATGGTTCAGAGGAGGATGGCAGTTTGGAAAAATAGTCCGTTATGCTACGGGTTGGCGGTTTCGACGTTGGCTTCGACGTTCTGGTGTGAGACAACAAACAGGTAAGTCCATGGCTCACTTGCTCGTGGCTGAAACTATGTATAGGACTTTTTTACTGCGACAATAGAGGTTTGTATTGAGTGTCAAGAGGACTATGAAGAAACCTCTTGTGGCAATTCAAGCAAGAAATATCGCAGGACTGCCGTAAAGAAAAGTTTATCATTGAACAAAGCTGGATCTTCGTCGAATCATACCAGCTATAGAAGCATCTAGAGCTCATTGATCACAAACGGAACTTCAATGACCCGAGATGAAAGCCTTTCATACCAAGCAACCCAATACTTCTTCTGGAAGAGACCACTCACGTTTCTTTCATTCTTCTGACGGAATCTCACCCCCTCGTCAAGTCCGGATAGTCTCACTCCTCCCCAATATTCGAGAAAACAGGTTTGCCCAAGATAGACGCGTCTTGAAAAATGCCAGTAGAGCAAGGTTACAATGAGTTATTGCCTTGCTTTATTTGGTGTTGCTCGGTGTTGTTTCGCGTGCTGCGCGCGTGGCATCTCGGGAAAGTCATTTGCCTGGCCGCGAAAACAAGAAAGTCTATGTACTGTGGGTTGACAAGGGGTCTCACTCCGGTTAGCTCCGCTGTTCATGGTTCGAAATGTACTTGTAAATACAACGAATCATGAAAGGGAACGAACACTACTTACTGGCTTTCTCTGCTTATGATGTCAACTCCGCCTAGTCCCGCACTGTCGGAAATCAAGGCGGAATGCCTAGCCTGATAGGATAGTTTACGGCCTCTGCTGGGTATGAAATAAAACCTCGATCCTGCGGTACTGATCCTTCCCAGATCACCAGTTCCTGGCCAGTATCAATATTCTTGAAGGCATACAATTCATGCTTGAATGTGTAAAGCCATTTCTTCGCGAGATTCTTCAACCGCAAGCTCAAGGTCCAAAGCGTCTTTCTGTCCTTGAATCCGCTGGAATTCTCTGGGAATGTAACAACGGAATCTACTTTCAGAACATTGATACATTTAGTAATGGAGAGCAACAATTTACTCCAGCAGTTTTGATTCTATCGGGACCAGTCCGCTCGTGAGAAGGTAATAGCGAAGGTGTGTGGAGGAGGAGGCTGAGGGGCATCTTTTAGGATATGCAACGTAGAAAAGTGTGTGAAGGGACCACAGTAAGCTGGTGTTCTCTACAAATAATGGAGAAACCCTGATGACATTCTGTTGACGAAATGATCTCGCATGTGAAGGGAGCAGTCTACAATGAATTGTAACATTGGTATCGTCTATTTTGATTGGTAGTATCTAGAATTCTAGGGCAGAAGAGAACGGCTTCTTCATCTATCGTAGGCGACCTTGACAGAGATCAGAATAGAATGGGAGTGTAGAAGAATCAATTTTGCTGCAATTCAACATCAATTTGGAAGGGTCAGTGCAGACTGGAACATGTTAACTGTGTGGACGTCCTCCGTGCATTCTTTTTGGGGCAGCTGGACTGTAAGGTACGTCTTGTTACAATAAGACCAGAAAAGACTGAGGTCATCTCAAAAATGGGTACTGAATGAAAGAACGAAGGTCTACGACCGTCCGCACAGATAGAGAAGCAGAGTTCAAGCGGTAAAACTGAGATCATGCCAGCACCAAGATTTTCTTTCGAGTATAGGCGGCTTTCCAATTCATGTCATTGGGTAACAGGGTTCTCTTCAGAATCATCAGGTCTCTTTCGAGAGTGAAAACTGGCGGAAAACACACCTTGGTTCTGAACTTCCATTTCTCGCAATATTTCTGCTGTTCTCTTGACAATGTCACCGTCTGGCAGCGCCTCTGTGCTACAGGGGTCAAGGAAAAAAGTCTTTAGATTTTCCCAAGTCAACAGTTGGATTTTTCCACCCGGTGTCCTTGGATAGACGTAGACGCCTTCAGGAGCAATGGATATGGTCGAGTTCGCTGCAAAATATTATCAGCAGAAGAACAACTGTTTCGGAATAGCACACCTGATTCCATTATGTTCTAAGCTATGCAAAGCTGCCGAGTGAGACAAGGTGACGCCTGCCTAGTCAGTTCTGCTTCGCTTTTGTAGTCTTTCCCATTCGGAACGTAGGGTCAGGTACCGTGCGTTCTGTTGCACCCTGCATACGAGCAGGGCTCAGGTGCCATTAAATGGAACAATGATCGCATATCATTTACATCACATCTCTACGAGGAGAACGAACGAGGAGAACGAGTCGGTCACAACATAGGGTCTCCGAATCTTAGTTTTGAATCCATCGGATCTATGCTGGAAGTGATGCACATGATGTTGCCAGCGAAACTAGTCAGGCACATAGCTTGTACGCCACTAGTCCTCTTGGGTATTAGGTGTCCCATCAACCGAATGAGCAGTCTCAAAGATGACCAAGAGACAAGGTCACCGCTTTCTTTGTCGGCGGTACTTTGAAATTATTTGCTCTTAACCGGAATCTCCCAATAGAGCACAGGACGGAACAAACATAATTCCATGGTTGCGGAACCATTGTAGAATGGTCTTCCAACCAACAGTGACATGGCTCTGGAAGGGCACATTGAAAGTGTCGTGTTTCAGGAAACCCGCACGCAAAGACGGAAGGTTCTTGGTGTGACCTCATTCTGCGCTCTCTGCGTGCTTCTCCATGGTGCCAGGGGCTTCGCAGCTACAGAAATCCACATCGTTGCGATGTCTGCTGGAGGGCAGAAGATTGACAAAGATTTGCCAATTTGATGCAGCTCTGGCTCATTGCCCTGATACGTTGTTGTTGGCTTGAACAAGTATTTTGTCTAATGTTGGCGTGCATGGTACATCAGAGTGAAGAGCCTTCAGGAGCACAGCACTCGGATCCCAGGAATAGGAGCTCACGATCAGTTGCTGGCTCTAAAACAGTTACAGTTTGATTGAAATTGGAACAAGTGATTCAGGCAATAAAGCAACCCATAAGACATAACGAATGAAACGCGAGATACGTGCAAGACATGCCCGAAGGAGGATAAGGATTGAGTAAGATGCTGAGTTCACGGGACCGCGGATATCAGATTATCCTGAAATTGCTTCTCATTGAAATCATTAATGATCAAGGTTACAACGTTCGCATGCGGTCTTCTTTGGACCATCATCGCTTACTAAGCAATCTAACCTGAGATATACCCTGATAAATGGCGTTCTTTCAGGTTATAGATGGTAGGTTCGATATAAATGGAAAAAACGTCCTTTGTTTGTGAAAAGCAGATGGCGGAGCATAGCCGCCACAATGACATGGAAGCAGCAAATCTCCTTCCACCTGTCATAGGTTCTGCATATCGAATGACATGAGGAACAGAGATACAGCCGCGACTGTAACGCAAACATGCCAGTCCTACCTGCAGAAATGAACTCACAAAACTTTGAGTTTGTGTTCCCACGCACTCACGACTGCCAATCTACCTCCACCCCAAGACTATCACATAATTATATTTCTCACTTCCTTAAGCCAAACAAGCCTGCACACCTCCCCACCTAATCCAACATCAAATGTCCGTCGCATTTGCCCACGGTTAGCATTCGGACTAGAATTGCTAATCCGAACCCTCGACATCTCAGATGCGCCTGGAGTGATGCCGGATCGGTTTGACTCTTCGCATAACTTCTTATCTATTCGTCGTATCTTCATGACATCGCTATATCGCTGGATTTATCGATAATCGATCATCGTTTGCAGAGCGAAGTTGATATGCGCGCGATGGCGCGGATGGACGGCAATATGTGCAGGAGGTAACCAGAGGGAGCAAAATTTTCAGCAAACAACGTTCCTCTAGGAGTATTACGAGTATCCTGTTAAGCTGAAATGGTACTCGTGTTTTTCAACCAATACGTGAGCCTTCCTCACAGCTTGGCTTGAGCCTCAGGCCGTTCAGCCAACATATACAGCTCCAGCTCCCAGTCCCCATCTGTCCTCACAGAACATCCTTCCTTACATTCTGTTCACTCCGCCACACCTCCCCATCCACTTCCTATCCCGCTCCCTCCAAGAACGTCACTCTCTCTTGTCTTCCTCCCCCGACAATCCATTAGAATACCTCCAATGGGTCCCTTCCGAAGAGGTCGAACGGCGTCGCATTGCGTTGGAAGAGAAGGGCGTCGATGGCGTCGAGGTACCTTCTAAGTGGCAGGTTGAATGGATGGTAGATATCCATCCTGAGTTGGAAGAATTGGAAAAGACCGGCGCCAGCGTGGAGAATGGAAGGGGGAGAGCGATATGGAGCCAGGTCGTTATTTCTGCTGTTTCAGCGCCTCTTGAAGGCTCCCAATCCACCAACGGCAGAGACGATGGGATAGCGATTATTCTTTCTTGGGAAGAGGAAGAATGGAAATACTTTGACCTGCGCCTCCCTTCCGTCTCATCACCTGAAAAAGGATATCTACAGACGAAGTCTGCACAGACTTGGTTTCCATCGTACAAAGAGGCGGTAAAAGCTGCGCAGAGCAAGGTGGACAACATGCACCGTGCGGGAAACGAAAGTGATTTTTGGGCTGGGTACGATGATGATGAAACTGAGGCTCCTAAGTTGAAGGGGAAGGAAGTCGAGGCGACGAAACAGGAAGTTGATTACTGGGCACGGTACAGCGGCGCTGGCGGTGATGAGGGTGATCCGGTGGAGGACTCCACCTTCCCAGCGGACCTGGATATACGAAATAAATTAGGAAGCTCCGAGGCAAAAAAATGGAGAGTCAGCGAGGAATCTGAAGGGGTGGATAGGGTTTTAGTCAAGGTGCAAACGGAGCATGAAGACGCGGCCGTGGAGGAGATCGCGGTGCGCTTGACGGAGATGATGGAACGGATTGGGCGGATGAGGTTTTTGAAAGGTTTGAGGAAGTTTGGGAGAGATCAAAAAATTTGGCAGGAGCTGATCGATGAGTAGGGTCTCAAAATGTCAAAATGTCAAACTGTCAAAGTGCAGAGCAAGCCCATCGATCCACCCTGATGATCCTCCACAATTGCGTTCCCTTGATCAAAGCCAGCTGCCGTGTTCAACATTTGTGACAATAATTCGAAAAGTCGAGCAAGATAAGGCTCAAAATTGTTCTCGTGTTCAGTCAGTCAGGCATGTTTCATTCTTCTCTTGACATCATGCTGGATTTCTGCTAAAGAGCAAGATAAGCAAACAGTATACGCGCGGCGCCAGAGTACATGAATCATAAACTAATAACTGAGGAACAGTAAAATGATTAGTTTGGAAGGCTTTGAACACACTTTTGCCCACTGGGAGCTCGGGGCAACATGCGCGCAATCCTCTTAGGGTAACGGTGATGATAAGTTCCAGAGAGATCGTTGTGCAACAGAAGCAATTTTGAAGGACAGAGAGATGAGTATTTCGACAAGCATTTGTATTTGGAATCACATAAATGAAATCGGCGTTATATAACCGACGCTTCTTCGACTCGAACTAGACTCATGACTATCGGATAGTGTGCTCCACTCGCGTCGTCCAAACTCACCTGCAATACTGCCACACTGGCTCCTTCTACGTTTCTGCTCCGCGCGCTCCCTCTCCGCCTCCGCCGACCATCTAGCTTCTCACCCCTCCCTGTGCCCGAACTCGGAGACATGCCACCGCGCAAGAGGCAGCAGAAGGAGATCGAGTCTGAGTCCAGCGCCAGTTCCTCGCGGAGTGCGCAGGAGGGAGCTCAAGAGTCTGCCCTGGGAAGGGGGAGAGGGCGAGGCAGGGGGATGGGTCAGAGGAGGGGAGGAGGAGCGGGTATGCAGGTCTGTCGTCTATATTTTTATTTTCGTAGTATTCCGAAGTTCGCGCCTCGATTGGAATAGAACTGGACTCATGGATATTTGGAGAATAGAGCGACATAAGGACACATTTCTCCAAATTCTCCCGTACCTCTAGTTCCGCCGAAGCCTCTGCTTTAGAATCACCAGTAGCCTCCACGACCGCCACCTCCAAGCTCTCACCGACCGCCGCCACTTTCCAACCCTCCCGCGGCCGTGGTTTCTCTCCCCATCTCTCCCGTGGAACGGGGAGGGGACGAGGACGTGGCTCGCACTTTCCCGCTTCACTCACCAACAACTACAACGGAGGGAGGGGGAAAGACACCCATCCTTTCTTCCTTCCCCCTCCTAATGCTCAAGAGAAGGCTTCCTCCACGGCGGTCATACAACGTCCTTCTCTGTGTCATCCGTTGGCACCTCAGAATGCTACTTGTTTGTGGTGGACATATGGTTTTCCGCGCATGAACTTGGGAGGTTCTTCTCCTCTTCCTTCTTCTTCGACAGATGGGAGGGAGATGGCGGATGTGAGTGTGGGGAATGGAGGCGGAGGTGCGGAGAAAGTAAAGATTGCAGCGTTCGACCTCGATGGCACACTCATCAAGACCCAATCTGGAGGTAGCTTCGCTCAGTATGACGGGGACTGGATGTTTTGGGATCCTTGTGTAAAGGACCGGTTACGGAAACTCCACGAAGACGGGTGCGTCCCATTTCTGTTTATAATTTGCAAGAACGAAGTCTGACACGCTCTTTTTTCGCGAATTCTTATGCTAGATTCAACGTCGTCATCGTCACCAACCAGAACCTGTCCGCGAGGAACGCAACTAAGTGGATCCCGAAAGCGAAAGCCGTGCTCCGAGCCGTAAGTCAAATCTTCCCTCTTATCTTCCATCCTGATAGCTCAATTAACACCTATACGATACCAAACAGCTCGACGTACCTCTCCACCTGCTCGCTGCCGTCACGCACGACATCTTCCGCAAACCATGCACAGGCATCTGGGACGTCTACCTCTCCTCCATCCTCTCCATTCCACCTTCTAGCGTCGACATGGACGCCAGTTTCTACGTCGGCGACGCTGCTGGAACGGTGGATCCTCCTGATTGGGCTGATACCGATCGCAGTCAGTACCTTTCATCGGACTATAGCTTGACAGATGGATTGGTGCTGATTGGATTGGTGTGGGATAGAGTGGGCACAGAATTTGGATCTCCCCTTCTTCACGCCCGAGCAGTTTTTCCTCGACGCTCCGGCGGCTATCTACCAGTTAAAGGGCTTTAATCCTCACAATTACACTAACAAAGGTCGGCGCCGACCCTTCTTAATCCATCTATCTTCTGTTTGCTTCCGTCTTTAGGCTCGCTGTTTGTTTGTTTGTGATGTAATTCAGCCCAGCTGATGTCGGGTTGCTTAGACGTTTATGTTTATTCTCCGCCACCGTCTACGCCCGAGATCGTGTTGTTTGTGGGACCTCCAGGATCTGGCAAGACCACTCTGTACAACACGGTATTCAAGGAGAGAGGATACGAATGGGTTGTGCGTCCCCCTCTTGTTTCTATTTAGCGTTTGCAAGCTGAGAGGTTTTTCTTCACTGAGACTGATGGATAGAACCAAGACACGTTGAAGACAAGGAAGAAGTGTGTGGATAGAGCTAGAGAAGCACTAGAAGAGGGAAGGAGCGTCGTCATCGACAACACGAACCGAGATCCTGTACGTCCTTCACAATCCAAACAATCATAGTTGACGTGCTAATGATGCTCCCTCGAACGCCCTATAATGTTCATGTGAACGCATGAGCATAGGCCACCCGATCCGTCTATCTCTCCCTTCCCTCCCTCTACAAACGAATCATCCACCTAGACGTTCCCCTTCCCCTTGCCAAACATAATAATACCCATAGACACGTGCATGAGGGAAAACAGTGGATACCGGACATCGCGTATACTACTTGGGAGAGGGACTTTGTCGTACCTACCGTTGAGGAAGGTTGGGACAGCGTCGAGAAGGTGTTGTTTGCGCCGTTGGAGGCGGAGGGGGACGCTGCGGGAAGGTGGAGGAGGTGGACTTGGGAGGGAAAGCCGATGTGATTTCTCATCATGAGGTTATACATCGTTACAAGGAGACGAGGTAGATTCTAGTAGAGTTTCAATTGACGTGGTTTGGTTTGCAAGGTTGAGGTCGACTTTACACCGACTTGGTTAGACCAACCAGCAAGTGAATTTCTGTTGCAGTGCGAGGAGAAATGTAAGCGATCTCTGAGAAGCATTCGTTTCGTGGCTTCATGCCTAAACTCTTTGAGAGAATACCGAATGAAATTTGGGAACTCCGCCTCTTCCACTACACTACAACGTCATTGAACAATTGAGCGATATGCCTCTTTGAGTTACCAGTCCTAAACCGCCTCTGGTTCCACCTTCATTGTTCCATGACCACCTCCGGAAAATCCCATAATTTTCCACAAGTATTTCTTGAGCCCGGTTCTGCAAAGGAACAATACAGTTGCTATCCAGGCGAGGATTATTGCCGGTAACAAGTGTAACACCCACTTCTCTTCGCCGTCCAAGTGCTTGGAGGTGAAGCGGTACGCAATTATGAGGTGAAAGCCCCAAAACAACAACAGAGGAACTATTTCCCCAGTAGGCTCTCTAGGCTTCTCACTAGCTATGTTTACTTGAGTTCGGATGTAAAAGGCAACGAGGTGGAAGACTCACCTCTACGGGCATAGGAGTGACGAGAACTAATGTCCACCCATGCGACACCGATGATGAGGAGGAGAAAAGCGATCCAGAGCGACAGATATTGTCCGTGGTCCTCTTTCTTCCCTGAAGCTAGGAACATTGCAACAGCGGAAGAGATGACGGGAAGGTAGTCCGGGCTTTTGATCTTTATCGTC